>CAMZMU010000095.1:15224514-15403289 GCA_947311845.1 Poa pratensis
CAGCAGTTGTAGATCATATACGCTTCGGCCGCAGGCGCTGTTTCCCGCGGGATGCTCAGCCACCGGAGCAGCTAAGGAGGCCGAGGAGACCTCGTCTGCAGAATTCCAGTCTGCATTGTAATGTTCCAAGGAGCCGAGGCTCTGGCCACTATCAGTGCGCAGAGGAGGAAATCCCCACGGTCCGCCCTGCTCGATGCCCCTAATCGAGGCCTCCACGCCAAAGCAGCCTCGGAACTTGAAGCAGGCCGATTATCCAATATGAGATATGCCCTCCGAGCATATTCTTCGGCCGGAGGGCAGTCTCATCAATGGTGCGGCGAATGGAGGAATTCGGCGTGTCACCGGGGAGGAGACCTCGGTTGGATCCTTGAAGGAGAAGAGATAGTCAGGGTGCCAGACCCAGATGTTGGTTTGGGGGTGACCTTGGACTTCACCGTCTCTTTCTCTTTCTCCTTGCCCTTCTCCAACGGCAAGGTGGTTTGGCGGAGTGGTTTTTGGGGCTGTTGCTTCTGTGATACTTCTGCTGTTGCTGCTGTTGGTTGGGCAGTCTGGTTTGGGGGGAGAGTCGAGGCTCCGGCAGGTGGTAGCCGAAGTCCTGGCGCGATTGGTCTCCGCATCCGTTTGAGGACGCGGAGAAGTCTGACCTCGGGTGGGGGCAGATTTCCCCAAAGCCGGGCCAGACCTCGGTGGAGGAGATCCGGGGCGAGAGTTCGTCGGGGAGGTCGTGGCTTCAGAGGCACCAACGGGTGCAGTCATGGAGGATACCTCCTGATCCACGTCTATGGGGCACTGCAACGAAAAGAAGATGGTCAAGTGTTAATACCGAGATGATATGTTTAAGCAACAACATTGTTGGCTATAGAAGCAAAGCATTACCCATCCGAGGTAGGAAGCCTCCTGCCCCCCCGGGCATGAGGAGGAGTCCGGACTTCTTCAGCCGGCGTCTCTTGACCGGAGCCTCAGTGGGTCCGGAGGCTCCAGTGGCGGATGGTTCGGCGCCGGAGTTGCGGCACCAGCGCGTTTCCGGCTGGTTGCTGGAGTAAAGTTCGGAAGGTGAGGAAGGCAGGAGAGAGGTACCGGTTTATTGGTTCCAAGACAAGGAACCCCTCCTCGTCATCCGAAATCTCTTGAACTGAAGCTTGTGCTTGAGGCTTACCCGCGGTGGTGATGCGGGCCGAGGCAATGGGCATAAAATCCTCGTCGTCAGGGTCCACGTTGGATGGTGGGTCCTCGACAGGGAGATCCTCACCGAAGTGGTCCGCAGGATGGACTCCATCCTCGGCGGTCTGGCGCGAACAGCTGTATGGCAGATATATGAAAAGGAGTTAGGAAGAAAATTGTCAAGATGAACGTCGGTAGCAAGACCTCGGTGGTAAAGGAGTATCGAAGAAAACGTCGGAATAGCGTACCTGTTTCGCTGGGTTGGTCCTGTAATGGGGCTCCCTTCCCCATGTCCAAGCATCAGAGATCTTGGACTTGGTGATAGCTCGGACTCGCCGAGCTACCGCGGCATTGTCCAGTGCAATGTGCGTATGTCGGGTGGGGTCATAAAGACCGCTCATGTGGCAGATCTTGTGAGACCTCGCCTGGAGAGGGGAGACCCTGCGCTTCACGAATGTGCAGGCCAAGGTCGTCAGCCATCAGGACTTTCCCGTCGTTGTCGGGGTCCTCCGGGTCCTGCCATTTCGCAATATACCCGTGGATGGACTTGAGTTCGCCGGTGTGAGGGGGAGCGTAGTCCCAGTTGAGCTGTTCTGTAGGAGGGCTGAGGTTAAACGCCGGCAGGTTGAGGAAGTCCTCTTCGCCGGAGTTCTTCACGTAAAACCACGTCCGGAGCCACTTGCGAACGGTGTCCGGAGTAGTGATACGTGGGAAGATGGAGTTTCGCCGAGGAGCTATGGTGGCAGCTCCGCAGGCGGTCAGAAGCTTGGGCAGATCCTTGTTTTTTGGAGCCGGGATCACTTGCCGCTTAAGTTGGAAGTAGCGAGAAAAGAAGTCTACCGTGGCTTTGAGGCCGAGGTATCCCTCAGAGAAGGAGACGATGCAGGAGAGAGTAGTGATGGCGTTGGCGGGGAGATGATGAACCTGGAGCCCGAACTTGTCGAGGAAGCTCCGGAAGAAATCACTAACGGGCAGTCCGAAGCCGCGCTGGAAGTGCGCGGCGAAGACCACCCGTTCCCCTTGCTTGACTTGAGGCTCGAGTTCGCCCTCTGGCAGGCACACTCTACCCGGTGGGAATCCGCCGAGTCGCCCCGAGCCACTGGATTTCGTCCGGAGTTACATCCGAACCTTCCCAGTCGGCTCGTTCTCCGACCTCCAGTTCGAGGTCTGGAACCTCGGTTTGTTCCGAAGTCTCAGGAGACATCTCGGCAGAATCAATCTGCAGAGAAAGCACAGAAGTTTAGCAAAGGAAAAAGTAAATCTGGAATCTAAGGCTATATCTGGCTAACTCAGGAGGAGTTGGGCGGCTATCTGGTGTACATAGAGGCATATCTATGCTAGGCGAACATCTATCCGAGGCATGAAACCAATTTTTACCCAAAAGAGTATGCGAGTAAGATCTACCGGAGGAGGTAAATAGAGTTTTATTCAAGAACATATGAAGAACCAAAGCGCGAAGAGGAAGAAACCTAGAGCAATGCCTACGGTATCAAGAAAGGGAGTGCATACCGTGAAAATGAGGTGCTGAAGGGCGGCGCCGGTGACGCGGTCGCAGCAGCGACGGAGGGGCTGCTCGTCGACGGCGGCGGGAACGCGTCTCTTCCCGACTGGAAGCGGCGGCGCTGGTTGCGATGGAGGCGGAACGGCAAGTGGATAAGGAAGAAGAGGGATGCACTGCCCTGGGCCTGCATTTATAACCGCGGGCGGTAACTGCGCACTACCGCGCGGTTATCGGAGCGGCGAGTGGGATCTTTTGTGCACAATGGCACACGTGGCACGAAGATAGCGGTGGGCGAGCAGGCCACAGGATCGGTTGCAGGAGGCAAACCGTCGGGCGGTGCGGTTACTGGAGCACGAAGCGGCGCGGGCGGGGAATCTCCACTGACGTAGGCCGCGTGGTGGAAAGCACTCGAGTGCTTTGACTGTCGTAGACCAGGAAGTGACGGATGGGACGCGTGAACAGTGTTCTCTGACCGAAGTCAGTAAGGATGCAGGAATCGAGGGTTGACGTCCGAAATCTCGGCGAATACTTCGGAAAAGTAGTATGGCCCGAGGAACAGACCGACGGATTTCTCGGGGTATTGGTTCGGTAACCTGCAAAACATTGCAGCGCATGTGGTTTCGGGTTGAACCTGATGCGGCCTTTCATCCGAGGCTGCAAGACCACATCAGCTTCGGGGACTGCTGTCGGGGGGTTACCCCCGGGTACGGTAAAGATGAGGTAAAGACATGTAAGGTTAAGGCAGTAAGCTGTCCGAGGTAACGATTGAGCAAGGACGCAGGAGGCGTCATCCGACGTAAGGCGTACGTCTGAGGTATATTCTCCGAGGTATATCCTCCGAGGTATCAACCTCGGGGCAGTCAGCTAGCTACCACAGGAATAAGGTATTCTCTACCGAGGTATAGGATCAGGAGTGTTATCCGAAGTTGGCAGCAAGGATCGAGGCATGTCAGAGAGGTCACGGGTGCCGCAGAGCTCGTAGCCCGAGCTTCAGAGGACGGCGAGGTCCGTCCACGGGTTTCCCGGAAGCTCGGGGGCCTAGGAGCTGACTTGGCTATTTCGGGAAAGGTCTACAGGCTAGACCTCGGCAGGCTACTGAAGTATGACCGGAAGAGGAAACCTAGGCCTGTCCGGCCTAACAGTCCGGCCGTTGAGCTGGCAGGAGGCAGAGGCTTGTCTTCTACCTTCTGGCCATGCCATTGTTAGCTGGAGGCAGGGGTAAAACAGTACTTCAGCCTATGTATATATGCAGCATTTCTACCTCCAGGGAGGAGGACGGAAAAAAGCCTAGCTCATTTCCCCCTTCATAGTTTCATCTTCTACCTAGAGCTCTCACTTGAGCAGCATCATACAGCTCGAGGAGCACCTTGTACTTGAGAACGACACTGATATATTGAGAGAGGAAAGGCAGGAGTAGGGGTTTTACTTCCTCACGAAGGCCCCGAACCTGGGTACATCGTGGGGTCTCTTGTGTTCTTGGATTCCTTGACTTCTTGTTCATGTTCTTGTGGTTTCTTGCATGTTCTTGCTTGTGCACATCTTGAGTGCATAAACCTTCCCCGGATTCCCCCAACGACCATTCGGCCCCAACTAAGCCATACCCATGGCATCTGCCGTGATCCCACCACGACAGCCCTTGTTGCTACGTCGGGGCGGCGGCCCCGGAGTAGGTTGTGTGCGTCTAGTGCGTTTGGTCGGCTTGCGTCGTGTGGGCGGCGGTCGCGTCGCTTGTGCGGTTTTTTTGCCCTGTTTTCCTCAAAAACAGGGCATTGTATAGCTTGTATGGTTTTTGGACCCGGTTTCCCTTATAAACTGTGTCATCTCTTCTATCTATTCGGGCAGTGGATATCGAGCACTTTGACCTAAAAAAAAATACTTCTGAATAATAGAGCATGATTCCTAATATCTGAAGCTACATTGTGAAACAAACTTAATTGCTCTAAACCTAATATAAAGTAAATACTCTGAATTCTCATCCCTTTATTGATCGTGGGGAGAAGTCCAATATATAGGACGAATAGCTTGGCTGACAAACCGAGTAACCGACTCAAAGGCAATACGATCTGGACTCTAAAACTGATTCTAATCCGGACTCTGGACCTAAAACGAATCTAAACCTAATAGATGGTGCGGCCCAGGCTGGGGCCCTCTGACCATATGTAGGTTCCCACATAACACATTGTGATATTGATCTTCTTGTCCCTTTAATGTGTTATACTGAGTATGTTTTGTAAAAAACATGTGATTATTTTAGTACAGATGCTGGTTACCTGAATACTGTTTGTTTTGAAATTAGGCTGTATCTTCACATGTTTAAAATTATACTTCATATATCTTTGATTCTCTCTAAGTACAAGTTTAAGCCATGTACCATGACTGAAGCTGGCCTATCTTCATTCCTTTTCATTGGATTGGACAGGTTATCAAGAGACTAGAGAAAACTGCAAGGTATTTCAAGAATTTGGGTTCCCTAGGGTTCTGGTCCCAGTTGGTGTGCACATTTGTGTCCGCTGGCATTTTGTCGTTCTCTACGGTTGTTACTGGGAAGGTGACATCACCCTTTACATTCTATGCAACTGCTGTTGGCATTGTCGCGGCCTTTATTTCAGTCTTCTGGTCATTTGGTTACATCCGTCTTTCTGAAAGACTTCGGAAAACAGCAACTGCACCCGCAAAGGTACTTTTTTCTCGACCAGACCACATATTTTTACATTGTTACCCATAAAAGAAATGAGTTATTTTCATATTAGAGAACCAAATTACTGCTCCTTCCCCGCTGCCTGTGACTCATCTTATTACCTATTTGTCTGTGTATCATCTGACAGTTGAACTGTTTTTTTTGTTTCACACTTATGGTAGGGCATATATTAGTGGCATCTGCTTTTGACCTTGCAATTTTCTGTTGTTTTATGCATGAAAAGATAATACTTCAGATATGATTTGCTTTGGAATCAGAATATAAAACTGTGGAATGCTTTTCCAGGCTCCTCCACGTGCTGATGTGATTAAAAGTCTGAAAAATGGCATTGTGCTCAATATTCTTGGAATGGGCGCTGCTGTTCTTGGCATGCAAGCAACTGTTGGTGGTTTGGTAGCCAAAGCTCTTACGACCTCTGCAGTCCCTTATTATCAGGCAACTTCCCTGGCCAAAGTCCTGTTTTGGCTCTAGATGTGTTCCTGGTTCAGGTACTTCATTGCCCATTCATCATGTCCATATTTCTGAATTCTTTGAATTCTTTGATATCACACAATCAAGATACATATACTGTTGAGGTCCCTGTAAAAACAATAAGATGGCACCATTAATCCTGATTGTAATTACAAGTTCTTATAAACCAATGGGAAGTGAGGTACATTGATTCTCTACACTATCATCTGCTTCGGTTCATTTGTCTATATCCAAATAAGTATTGTATTAGTCTCGGGCTGTCTGAAATATTTATAATGTAAAGAAGGTGCCCTCCCATCTAGGAATAACACCAAAAGAATTCAGTTTCATAACGCGCAATCTGAAATCTGATTAGCGTTAGAAATTTGAATGCCCCAACTTTGCCTGTAAAATCACGTAAGAAACATACTAGAGAGGCTTAAGTTGCAGAGTTTGCAATACAGTTGACATCCATATTATTGATGATTCCCTACTCCTAGTTGACCAGTGTCCAGTTTTCTTTTCTTTTCAGTACTTACTAGTTATTAAAAGCGTATGCATGCTAATTTGAAGAGCCAGCTGGAAAGCTAGAAATTTCTAACGGACTTTCATCCTCGTCACCATGAGCAGGCCTCAGCGAACATCATCCTGTCGCATTTCCTTGGGCTGGCCAGCTCCCTGGAGCTGCTCCGTTCAGTGTCGATCCCTCCGACCGAAGCTGCTCCAGCATGAGAGCCGACAGCAGCCGCGTTTCTTCAGTGTGCACCCCCCTTTTTGGTTTTCCTGACCGTGCATAGGAATGAATAGATTCGCTTGTGCGACTGTATGTTTCACCTGTGGACTGTCGTCTTGAATCAGCAATTTTGGGCTGTTAATTTCGTGGTCTGGATCGGATCGTGATTCTTCTTGGCGAGCAGCAACTGTGTGCTGAGGATCTTCATGCTGGCCGTGGCACATTCTCCTTTTTGATTTTAGGCACATGCTGTACCTAGTGCAACACAGTAGGGCGTTCGTTCCGCACACAGGCGAGGCCCGGGTAAAAAAAAGCTTAGGCCGGACCGGTGATGGGCAACGGGGAACACCGGGCGGTGGGGGACGAAACGTCCACTACCCCCGTCCGGTGCACGGGTGCTGTTAGCTGTTACGCTCACGTGGCGAGCAAACAGTTGAATTTTGTAGTGGTAGTACCGCTCCGCTCGTGCAAAGACAGCTCGGTTTCAGTTTCCCTCCTCCGAGCAAGCAGGCTCGAAGCAAGCAAGCTGGGGAAGCGCTGGCGGCGTCGGTGACGGCAGGGCCAAATTCATCGTCGCGACGACCCGCGCGCGTCCATAGATAGCGCGCGGGATGATAGCGCTACTGCTGGAGCGCTGTTTTTGGCCGCGCGCTATAGTGACGGGTCTTTCGGCGCGCGGCGTTTTTCCAGCGACCGTTGGAGATGCTCTAAAGCTTGGGCCGAAGCGGTGATGGGGCAACTGGGAACCACGGGAAAATATCTAGTAATCCATGTCTCATATGCTACAATGATGCCACTTATAAGAATTCAAAATTTGAAGTTTATAAAAGAACCAGGAAAACAGCCCCGACCTCTAGATTTCCACCACAGCGCCGCCGCCGACAGGCTCTCCCGCCGCCGCCCGCCACACCCTCCCTCCCCTCCTCCCCTTCCTCCCGGGTCCCTCGCGGGGGCTCCGGAGGCACCCCGTAGTTTCAGGCGAGGAACCACCATTCGGGCCATCTAGGCCGCTGCCGCCGCCGGCGTCGGCGGCGGTGGCGGCGCCCCGGCCGTCAAAGATGGTGGGGCTGAAGGCGGACCCCGAGGGCCATCTCCTCGCGCGGGGACGGGACCTCTGGAGGTCGCGCATGACGGCGCCACGGTGCTGGCGCTGCGGAGGCCGTCGGTGTGCGTGAAGTTCGTCACGGCGGAGGTGGAGGCAGCCGACATGGAGGGCTGTGGAGGAGGTCGAGGAGGTGCAGCGGCGCCTCGAGGATGGCGGCGGTGGGGTGGTTCCCTGCTGGTTCATCGCCGCGCTGGACCTGCAAGCGACGGACGGCGGATGGCGGCGTGAGGTCGAAGGCGCGGGTCGCGGCCGCGCTGCCGGATGCGGGCGACCACGGGCTGGACCATGCGCTGCCGGATGCGGGCGACCACCGTGCAGCGGATGAAGGTGGTCGCGGTGGAAGATGGGTCCCTGGCCTCGGGCTGGATCTGGGCCTGCGGGCCTGCCCTGGGCTTTGGCGCCGGTGGAGGTCGGGCGCACGGCTGGAGTGTGGGATCCCCGGCGGCGTGGAGTTGTGACGCGGGGTGCTGCCGGGAGGCGCGCGTGGAAGAAGTCAGGGCGTGGAGTGTAGCACCGTCAGCCCGGGATGTTGCGGGGCAAGGTGCGGCCGGTGTGGTGCTGTGTGGCTGCCAGGGCGTCGTCCGGCGCTGGCAGGAGGCCGGGATCCAGCGCGGCAGCGACATGACGAGCTGCAAGGAGGAGGTGGCGGAGACTCCAGCGCGGAGGCAGGAGATGGCATCTCCTGCCGCCGTGCTCCGGCGTCCGGGCGGCGTAGAAGCCGGGACGGCGGCCCCGGACAGTGGCGGCTACTCCGGTGGAGCGGCTGAAGCGGGCATGGCCGTGGCAGCGGCCGTGGAAGGTGGTGCCGCGGCTGCGGCATGCGGTGGAGCTCGGTGGTTGACGACATGGCCGGGATGCCATCCTGCTGCTCCCGAAGCTTTGCGGTCGGGTTGAACTCCGGGCGAAAGCTCGCATGGACTTCGGTCAGTGCCGACGGCGGCGGCGCCCTCGGGTGTCGTTCCGTTTCTTGATTACGTCGTCGTGGAGCTTTTCGACCTCGTCTAACGCGTGGTGGTTCCAAGTTCTCGGGTGAAAACCTTTGCTCCTTCGTGAGCGGGCGGCGGTGACGGTCTCGTCACTACCTTGTTGGAGGCGCAGCTTTGGAGCCCTTGGCCAGCGCGGTGCAACGGTTTCGTGACGGATGTGCAGAATGGCGTGTGGTCGTGGGCGGTGGATGTCGGGGCGGTGGCTCCGGAAGGTGGTGGTGCGTCGAGGCGACGGCCTCGATCTCGCACGCTACGACGGTTCTATGAGGCAGAACCGTTGTTTAGTGTGGGTTTGGGTGGCGACCTGGATGAAGACTGGTTGGGCAGAGGGTTCGTCGACCCGACTGGATCATCTTCGGGCAATGCGAAGGTCGATCTAGTTGCTACACCGGGCGGCGGCCCCGGAACAGGTGGTTTTGGTGGCAACCTGGATGAAGACTGCGTGGGCAGAGGGTTCGTCGACCATGACTGGATCACTTTCGGACAATGCGAAGGTCGATCTGGTTGTTACGCCGGGGCGGCGGCCCCGGAGCAGGTGGTGTGTGTTGTGGCGTTTGTCGACTTGGGTCGTGTGGACGGCGGGTCGCTTCGTTTGTGTCATTCTTTTGTACAGATTGTATGGTTTTTGGACCCGGTTTCCCTTATAAATTGTGTCAACTCTTTCTATCTATTCGGGCGGTGGATACGACCACTTTATAGCTCAAAAAAGAACCAGGAAAATGGTAGGCGTTCACAAGATGTGTGTTTTTTCATTTCCTAAAATTTTCAGAACCAAATTAGAAATACAAACAGAGAAACGAAAAAGATAAATTGCTATGTGAATCGTGCCATTTTGTGTTTGTCTTTTTGTGACACCATTTATGTTGGATTTGTCTTCTTTTTTTCGTGTGTATACTTTGAATTTGGTTTTGGAATTCTAGGGATCGTAAACCCACTACTTGTGAGCATCCATAAGGGGTCGTTTGGCTCCCGATCATTTCAAAGGAATTCATTTTAGATTCCATACCCAATGTCATGGAATTGGAACGCCATTTCAATTAGAATTCCAGAGAATGGCTTTACTATGTTAAGTCAATTCCTATCCCTAACCATATCATTTTTCTAGAATTCATTTCATTTCATTTTTGCCAAATGAAATGAAATGACATGTGCCAAACAAGCCCTAAATGTTTTCGGACTCTTTTCTGAAGCTCTAAATTTGGAACTTTTTAGAAGCGGTATCATGGTAGGTGTGGGATCGATGACTCGATGATATGCACTCGGGGAAGCACGTTGGGTACCGCACGGACGGACGGCTGCTGTTACGCTCACGTGTGGCGAGCAAACAGTTGAATTGTGGACTAGTAGTACCGCTCACGTGGCGAGCAAGCTCAGTTTCAGTTTCACTCCTCCCAGCAGCAAGCAGGCTCGAAGTTTGTCCGTTTGCGGGGCGCTGGAATCTGCGCACAGTCACGCTCGCTCACGCACGCACATTGATTCCAGGCCTGACTGCCCCTCTGTCTGTCTGTCTCTTTACCCTCACCACCGCTCGCCCACCCACCCGCGCATCGCATCTCGCCCCGACCGCGCCCAACACATTCACTCGCAGCCGCAGAGATAGTTCAGTCGCAGAGATAGATCCACACGCCCAGCAGAGCCCTTCTGCGTTAAAAAAAAAACTAGTACTCGCGTAATACCGAATCAAGCACGTCGGCAGGGAAAGATGGAGGTCGCACCCCGAGAGCATAGCATAAAAATACACAAGCCCAAACAAAACAAAATGCGATCGATTGGGCTGAATGAACGATTCCCCGCGGCGTGGGTTGGCGATAAACAAGTGTCCCAGGAAGCTGCGAGGAAGCAGCCCTCGGATCCTCGTAACTGAAACGGGTGGTGGGGTTGTTGGTTAGGTTGGTTGGCATACTACACCCATGGAGTCAGCTAGAGATGTTGAACTCCTCACTCCATGAGCAGGGTGTGCATCTGGGAGGGCTGTACCAGTACAGCACCGGCCGGTGTCGGTGGGGTGGGAGGCCGTTAAGGGCTGGCCAGCCTGTAAGTCCTCCCAGATCCATCTCTCGTCTGACTTGCACGGCCCCGGGCCCGTCTCGTCGTTTTCCGCTGCTCTGCTGCCCTCTCCCGTACGGCGTGGCTGGCTCCCGGTTCGTTCGCTCGCCCGACCTCATCCATCCAAACTCCAAAGCCAAAGCCCCGGCCATCCGCTTTTACGTACTATTCTGAACCCAACTTTATGGTCTGTCTCTCTCCGCATCACTACTCGGGGCGGGGGTGATCTGCATCTAGCTTCGCCGGGTGCTCGATCCCATCGCTTCTGGTGGTTGATGCCGGTACTAGTTACTGATGCGGTTAATCACGCACGGCCCTTCTCCCAAGTCAAAACGGTTGGAAAACCTGGACTGGAGACCACAAAAACTATAGTTCCAGGAGTAGCTAGGATTGCATCACTAGCACTACTACGACAAGGTTGAGCGTCAAAGTAACCGTGATAAACGAAACTATCCCCGTCGGTGATTCTATTTAACACGAGCGAGTATAGATATTTAGCGCTAGCTGTGGGTGCCAGCGAGGCCAAGCAAGCGGAGGCCGTACACGGAGAAAGAGTCCGTCAGAGAGATAGCGCTGCAGCAGAGCAGAAGAGCGTGATGACTCACTAAGCGCACGTACACGGAGACACCTGGGCTTGCTGAGCTGTGCCCATAACTGCCATGCTCCCCAGCCTCCACCAAATCGCGGCGGCCCCGTCTTCTCCCCCGAGAGATTGCGCTCCAGCCTGGCTGGGCTGCATTCCAAACAAACAAACCGCCGCGCAATTCATCCCTACCCCATCTACCTATCGCCATCCCCATCGATCCCTGTCGTCTTCCCGTCCAACGCAGAATCCGCCGCTTACACGCGGGTCCGGCTAGTTTCTAGCCCGGCGTGTCAGTGACTAGCGCCGGTGCGGTGGAATGGAATGATGATGGGACATGGGAGGCGGGTGAGCGAACGAACCGTCGCGCACAGCACACCGCTCGTACAGTCCGGCTTGTACGCACGTACGGGCTCCCGGACGGCTCCGGTACACGCCACCACTGTACCCACCGCTGCGTCCGTCGCCATCCATGCCCGGCTACGAACGGAGGGGGGATGGACGCACAGCTGGATGGATCATGGATTCATTCATGAACCTATCTATATCAGTCAGTCCCCTGATGATGATAAGCGTCGGTCAGTGTTGGATTTCCTACTCCACTTTTCGCCAAACCATGCTGCGCCATACAAAACCCAGTACACGGTAACCAAACCAACTTCATATGATCGTACCCGTAAGCAACAGGTATGAAAAGAGAGGACAAAAAAGTCCACTTGAGCCCTTGAATTCCTACTTAAAAGTTAGACAAATAAAATTTTGAACTCCAAATCACGGTCGGTTAGCACACTCAACCTGTGAATCCCAGCGTACCCCTTCGCGAGCGAGAGCGTTTAGGGATCCTTCGCCTCCCGTCGCTGCCCCTGCTCTGCCTCGCTCATGTGGCCTTCGAGCCATCGAGGCGGGCCGGATCTTGGACCCCGTCGGCGGGTGGTATCCGTTCCCCTAGTTTTAGTGTTAAGGTTTGGTGGGGCGGCGCTCAGGTGGTGGCGGCGGCGCCTCTTCCAAAAAAGTCTCCCCGGGTTAAGCCCATCTCGGCGGCGACGTCGAGAATTTTGTGAGAGTGGTGTGGTTCTCGAGAACTTCTTTTGGCGGTGGCGTTCTTCAGATCGACATGGAGCTTCATCGGCGGTTCATCTTTCTTCTTCGGCTCCGGGACGGATGTGGTCTTCTTGACCGGTTCGGCGACTACCCGTCCGCAACCAACAACGTCAAGCCGGCTCTGCGGCGGCGCGCCGTCGACACGGTCCGGAGGTTGAATATGAAGGTCATCTCAAGGATCTCGATGTAATTTTCATTTTTGTTGAAGTGTTTTGTACTGTTCGGTGTTTCTTTTAATACCATGTTGCTTTTCGCAAAAAAGAACCTGTGAATCCCGAACTATTTGAACACCCCGAACTATTTTGAACACTAGACAGTTTTCACTACATAAAAATAGCATAATGTCAAATTGGGATACGCAGCAGCGCCGACCACACAGCCACGCACCTCCTCTTGGGTCTTTGGTCGTCTTGGGCTTTGCTCCGGGAGGGCGACGGTGACAATGAATAAAAGTGTTCCAGATTCTCCTCCTATCACGTCTATGGTCAGCGCTGGATTTGGGTGGTAATCTGTCCAGGCGAGGATGGTGTGGTGGCGGCGTTATGCATGTGGTGGACTTGTCCCCTCGAAATATGTCGTTGCGACGGTGCTCGCTCCAGCGTCGGAGCGGAGTCGGAAGGTTGTTCAGGAGAGCGTGCAGATGGTAGTATGCGTTGGCGACATCTGAAAAAATGGTGAACCTTGTGCTGAGTTTGTGGTTGGAAACGATGGATCTGGTTTCTTCCATCGACGTTGTCACACAAAGGTGTTAGATTTGGAATCCGATGGTGGCTATGGCTTTGCCTTTGGCAAGCCATTTTGGAGGTCTGTAATGTTGATCGACTTGTCGAACTCGAGTGAAAAGGTGTTATATTCAGTTTTTTTTGGGTGGCCCTACAATGGTGCCAATGCGAGTGAGAGGTGTTGGTATCTTGCTGAGGATTTTTCGGTGTGAATTATAATTATTTCTTGGCCGAGGTTTGTTTTTGCAAAATTTAGGGTTCAGTTCTATGAAAGTCTTTATACGTACTTAATAGAAATTCTTTAAATTATATACACGTGTTAACCGGAAAAAGTGAAATATACTACCACTAGTAGTATCATCTGGGACACATTGGCGGGTGAAGCGGCCGGAGCTGGTAGAGAAGACCGCCGTATATGAACACGGCATCGGAACGGCCGTTTCTGGTACGTGAGCCCCGTTCCGCGAGCAGGCCAGCTAATTTCCACAGTTTTTAACGGCCTGGGCGTTTGACGGTACGGAAAGGAACAAAGAATTCAAAATTCAAACCCATCCGCGGCTCCGGGGGACCGGATTGATTAACAACCCAAAAAAAGGCCTCGATCACGCGCTCCTCGGCCAAGCTGAGCTCCCTGCCATGTAGGGCCGGGAGAGCAACGGCCCCACCTGCCATTCCGGTGTCGAAAACGACACGGGCGTTGGGCATGGGGTGGCCACCTCGCCAGCTGTATCCCGGTGACCAGCTACCGGCCGCTCATGGTAGCCTCCTGCTCCGGCCTATATAAGCCTCGTCGTCCCCTTCCTCTCGCCATCCACATCCACACGTCCTAATCACTACTACTACTAATCAGTAATCACACGCAGCGTCGTCGGAGCAATCCGGGAGGAGCAGACCGAGGTGTTGTGTTGGGGGCGGCGGCGATGGGGGCGGAGGCGGAGTGCGACAGGATAAAGGGGCCGTGGAGCCCGGAGGAGGACGAGGCGCTGCGGCGGCTGGTGGAGCGGCACGGGGCGCGGAACTGGACCGCGATCGGGAGGGGCATCCCGGGGAGGTCCGGCAAGTCGTGCCGGCTGCGGTGGTGCAACCAGCTGTCGCCGCAGGTGGAGCGCCGCCCCTTCACGGCGGAGGAGGACGCCGCCATCCTGCGCGCGCACGCGCGGCTGGGGAACCGATGGGCGGCCATCGCGCGCCTGCTGCCGAGGCGCACCGACAACGCCGTCAAGAACCACTGGAACTCCTCGCTCAAGCGCAAGCTCGCTAACACGGCGCCCGGCGGCGGCGGCGCCGCGGGGTGGGAGGAGGCGGCAAGTGACGAGGTGTTCGAGCGGCCGTGCAAGCGCGTCGCGAGCCCTGGCAGCCCGGAGAGCCCGACCGGATCGGATCGCAGCGAGCTTAGCCACGGCAGCGGACAGGTGTTCCGGCCCGTCCCGCGCCCCGGCGGGTTCGACGCGATCTGCGCGGACGTCGTCAGGCTGCCGACTTCGCGGCAAGACGAGGATCTCGTCACTTCGCTCTCCCTGTCGCTCCCCGGATTGGACCACGGGTTCCACCACGACAGCGCCAGGAGCCACTTCCATGAGCTCTCGTCCTCCTCGCCACGCTCGCCGTCGCCGCCATCACCGCCGTCTCCGCCGGCGATCCCTTTAAGCGTCGATATGGTCGCGGCCATGCAGGAGATGATCCGCGCGGAGGTTCGCAAGTACATGTCCGGCGTGGGGATCCCGGCCGGGTGCGGCGCCGGCGCCGTGGGCGAGGCGTGCATCCCGCAGCTCGTCGAGGGCGTCATGCGCGCCGCCGCGGAGAGGGTCGGCGTCATGACCCGCCAGTAAAGGAAAACAAAACCGTGGATCGATCTCATCATCCGCCGGTGCGCAAACGCGGCGCTGCATCGCATCGCATTACCGGAAGTAGTAGATCTTGCTTGTGTAGTAGCGCCCGCCGAGCTAGTCGTTTTCTGCTCCTCTGTTTCGCGTTTGGAGTCTGTTTGTTTTATTCTTCGGCTGCTCTGAAAACAGAGCAGTGCTGAAGTTCGGAAGAAGGTGGAAATGGAAAGGAGAGAAATCAACCGAAATGTTAATTGCTGCCCCGCCGGAGGCTGTCATTTCGGTCCAGGAATGAGATGACGGGGACCGGTGATGGATGGAGAAATTTGGCAGTCAGGTGTCAACTCCGCCGACGATCTACGTTTAAAGAACTCCGCAAATTTCGTAGATCGGCAGGGCAACCACAGTTCTTTCAAAATCATGGAGGACGACATGAACCATTCGAATCGAGCGCTGTGGGGGCAGGCCGTAGTGAGTAGTAGTACGAAAGTCGTGGTGGCACCAACAGTTATGGACAGGCTCGTAGTTAGTGGTGGTGACTACCGCCTAGTGACAGTGGCGGTATTTATAGCAGGGGAGACGGGGAGCAAAGGCTCGCAGCTGGATGTTCCCCCCGAAATATCTTTGTGCACAACAGTAAACGAAACGAGAGTTCCGCAATCTGGGTGGCTGTTCCTCTCTCCTCTGCTCTGCTTGCGTGCCCGCGGAACAACCCCGTGCTGTTTGGGAATGCCTTTTTTGAGAGAGACTTTCTGCTTGTGTTCTATTCGTAGTAGTTTAAAAAAATAGAGAGAACTTTTTCTTTAGGGGAAAATTTTTAGGGAGCCTGTGCTCTCTTCTCAAGCCCGGAGGCAGTACCATGAACTAGTAGTTAAATTCAGTCCCGATCTGGTCCATGTGCCGTGGCTGAGCAGCACTGCAACTCTGTGAGGCCTGGTGTTATTAGCCCAATAAAATTCGTAATTTCCACAAATACTTGCGCAGAAACCTCGTATGGCCATTCATATAATCATCATACAAAGATTTAGCAGAAAAATTCCCAGCTGTCGTCAACTTCCATTTAAAAGTATCAACATCATCTGAGTGTAACCTGCATTAAACGTTCCACTAGGTGCAGCCATTTGGTAAGTAGACTTTATTTTAAATTTCCAAGACCTCACTCCCAAGACCCCCCCCCCCCCCCCCCCCCCACATCTTTTGGACGACAAATAATGTTCCAAATTATTTTCTCTTAGTTTGATCAATTTGCCAAAAGAAACGAGACCAATATAAATCCAATATTTTCTGTACCCCGACAGCCGACAGGTACTTCAAAAAAACATGGGTAAACTAGTTGGTACTGAGTTTATAAGCACTAGACGATCTCCGCATAAGAACATCTTTCCAATCCATGATCCTAATTTATTTTCAAATCGATCTTCAACCGGTTTCCATTCCCTATTTAAGAGATTTCTATACTAAATAGTAATACCAAGACATTTAAATGGAAGTGAACCGCTTTCACATCCAAAAATATGCCGGTAGTCCTCTTTAATATCACTTGCTTTACCAAACAAATATATCTCACTTTTGTGAAAATTAATCTTTAGCCCAGATAGTTGCTAAAAAAAGATAGAATTAATTTCATGTTCACCGCCTTCGCTAAGTCATGTTCAAGAAATAAAATTGTGTCATCTGCGTATCGCAAAATTGATACACCACCTTCGACAAGGTGAGATATCAACCCACCTACTTGACCATCTTCTTTTGCCTGAAATATCAAAATTGTCAACATATCTACAACAAGATTAAATAATATAGGGGGACAGGGGGTCACCTTGTCGTAATCCTTTCAACGTTAGATAATAATGACCTATGTCATCATTTACTTTAACTCCAACTACCCCATGTACAAATCTAGCAATACATTCACACCACTTATGTGAAAACCCTTTCATGCGTAAGGTTTGTTGTAGAAAAGACCATTTAACCTTATCATATGCCTTTTCAAAATCGATTTCGAATAGCACGCCATCCATTTTATTCATGTTAAGTTTATGAATAGTTTCATGGATCACTACTACGCTTTCCATGATATTTCTTCCCGTCATAAAAGCGGATTGGGTTGGTCGGACAACCTTATGAGCCACCGAGGTGACTGTTAGTCCCACTTTAGTAAATATCTTAAAAAAACTAACATTCAAAAGACATAAGGTGAAGTGGGCGAGTAAGGGCATACTCAACGCGAGTACTTGGATGTTGTCCCACCTTACACATGACCGAGAAACAAATTAAGACATCATTTGTATAGTGCTGCAACTTTTACATACCCATTTCCTCTCTCTCTTTTTTTTTTTTTGCCTTTTCTATTAAGTTCTCGAACCCTCCAAACTCACTAGCTCCTTTGTAAGTGTAATACCCCAACATTTAGGAACTAACAAAGGGTAGAAATAGGAATTTGTGCATCTGCATGCATGCATTTGAAAAACTCGAATAAATTTTTCGCAAACTAAAAACCCTGGAGTGATCGAAGTTTGACCATCTTCATGATTTAAGCTTTAGATCATCTTAAGTGAATTTGATAATTTTTGACATGACCTTTAGGAATTTGCTTGTAGAAGGAATTTGAATTCAAATATAATATTCAAATAATTGAATTCATAAAATAATTCAAATTAAAACACTAAAGTAACACAAATAACAATTAGGCAAATGATTTAATAAATGTTTGAATAAATCAAACCTTACAATAAATATTACAACTTATAGAATTCTTGCAAAGACAAACAAATCATTTTATTGATTAAACACAAATTACAATGTCTTTACAACTTTATTACAACAAACTGAAATCCAAAAAGGAAATTACAATTATTTCCTAAACTAAAATGTCTTGTATTCTTTTCTTCTTCTTTTTGATCTTTATTCCAATCTTGTTTTCCTGCACAATAAATAAGAAAACAGAGACAAATATAAAATGGGGATTAATGGTTAGTGTTACTCTCCGATTAGCAGTGAGGTGCACTGCTAATTACATCATTGAGTTGTTTAGGCAACATAGTGATGTATCTGCTCTTAATCAGTATGTTTTGCCTCAGTACAACATCCCAGGCTCAAATTCCACTTGACTAGTGGAAAGAAATGAAAAATCTGAAGATAAGATCAACCAGTCGTAGGACACAAGACACACAGCACTGTTTCACCAACTACCATCACAATCATCACACATCACATCTACTTCACTCCCAGGAGGAGTATAAGAGCAAGAGACAACCGTAGCAAGCAAGCAACCAAGCTCATTTCACTCACTCAAGCACTCAGCTCGAGTTCATCATCCACAGCACACAGCTCATCACAAAACCACCAATCCATCCACTTTTCACCACACAATCCTTGCCAAAAGCAAGAGCAAGATGGAGTCGAAGCTCAAGGCCAAGCAGGAGCAAGGAGAAGGCCAGAAGCTAGGAATAGCAAGCTGGAGCTGGAGGAGCAGGCCCACAAGGTGAACAAGGGGAAGATCCGCAAGATCAGTAGATCAAGCAACCAGAGGAGCCACAAGCAACACAGCAAGACCACCATCACACTTGATCACAGGTTGAACCTCTATTTTCTCTAGCAAGTTGATCTGCTAGATACACATAAGTGGGGTGTAGTGTATTTCCCTCAGCTAGGCATAGAGATGCTATGCTCAATCTTCACAGGGAATTTAAATCACAAGCAAGCATCTGTTCTTATTTACAAAAGGCCTCAGCCTATGCATCATGGGCAAGAGCACATATCCAGTACATGTTGTTGGACACAAATCCATTAAGGAAAAGCGTCTCAAACACAAATCACATACTAGCCATTTGTTCACCAACAAGAGAACAGGAAAGCATAAAACGAATTCCAGAGCTAAGTTAACTAGCTAGCTTCTGTGTAACTCAATTGGAGGCATCACAGCATGCTTAGCTAAATTATTAACCTAAAGAAATTATTTCCCATTTGCTCAGGGCTGAGCAACATCATAGCAACCGAACAGATCAACACTTAATCAAAAGAACAACAAAAATTGTGGATAAATACTTAGCAACACAGATCATGGCACTCGGATCGAGGGAGAAAAATAATATGTTTTAATCATAATATGTCCTACATTGTGAGCATTTGAAATACCATGTGTGGATATGAATAATTGATATTCCATTAAATGGTTAATTAAAATGATATTTTCTATAAGAAAAATAATTATTAAAAGATGTTACATAATCTAAAAATGAAATCTCTACTTCATAAAATATGAGCACTATTATTATTATCATCAACATTGGATTAACTTTGTGTTATAGTTTTATTCATTCAAGACCATATCCAAAAACTAAGAATTTTGTCACAAAATAATGTTACGTTACTTATTTCTTTTAAGTGTGATACTTAAAGAAACTTAAAAGTGGTTGTTCTTAATATTTGTTAATATTTCTACATTCAAATAAAAGTGAAACACACTTAAGACTTAAAGAGCTAGTATTCTGAAATCACCAAGTGAATCAAATCAAATTCTAAAATCTTAAACATTCACTAATCCCAACTCATTATCAATGTAAGCACTAATAACATCACCTAAAGATGATAAAAGAACCTAAGCTAATAATACTATGGAATCGAAGTATTATTTTAAAATAAAGCTTACCTAGTTAAGCTTGGGTATGATTGGGGGTATTTTGCGATGCATTTCATTACTATGCATAATAGCATCTTGCCAGAGTTTTCTGTAGTCCTTATCGGGATTACATTGCTATTTTCAGAACTCGGGGTTTTACCGCAAACCCTAGAACCCCGAAGGGTGTGAACTGCTATATCTATCCAAGGCAAGTTCACTCTTGCTCATGTCCTATTTGATTATGTTTATCAAAGTAATTACAAAGTACTATGGTTTATCATTGCATGAAAAAAAAACCTATTTTCGAATGATGTGAATTGCTATATATATATGTTGGCTGGCAGATGGAACCATGGTATGGTGTGGTTGGTGGAGGTTCCATTTGCACGGGAATGTATTAGTCAGGACTTAATAACCAATGTCGTCAGTGTTCTTGCGCCGTAAATGACGCGTTAACCATAAGACTTGGAATGGGACGGGAAATGTCATCTGTGACTTTCTCCCTTTCGCATGTCAACGGACAGCCAGTTCCGTAGGCTGTAGATCTCGCGAGACTACATGCACATGGGTGGGATCCCTTAATTCCCACGGTTTCTGGTGTCTATGATGGATTGTAGGGGTTGTCTGGAACAGTCTATCTGTTTGGTATAGGGGAGGACTTCGGTCCGGAACAGACTACCAAAAGATATAGGGGAGGACAGACCTACAAAAGGATGGGCATGCGGGGTGGTGGAGAAGCACGGCGAATGGCTTGGATCATCGACTGGGCCCCATACCAAAGAGAGTGTGGACGGGAAAGATCGCCCGGTTGTGCAACAAGGCGTTGATCTCTTATGGGTAAAGTAACGCACCTCTACAGAGTGTAAAGAATTGTGACATGTTACTCCCTGTTCCGGGAAGGAGCTGTGAACACTGTAGGAAAGGAACTCCATGAAGTTCTAGCACCTGTGAATGGATGACGGGCATAGTTTTCTGAAGGTAAAATGAATCTTTTCCAAAAAAATGTTTTACAAAGATATGCATGTTCATCCATGACCTTTTGGTATGGATGGTAGCTAGTGCATAAAACACCTTATTCCTACTATATGAACTTGCTGAGTAACGCTCGTGTTGCTCACCCTTTCCTCCATTGACCCCTGCTTAGATTATTGGAGACAGCAGAGGAATGACAGGAACCCATCACGACGTTGGGGAAGGTCTTCAATGAGGAGTCAAATCAACCTGGTGGAGTCTGAATGAATCAACCTCTACTTTGCCAACGAAGGAGTGGCGACAACAGTGCAATGGTGGACATGTCGACACAATGCCTATGGACAAAACTATGATTGGATGGAGGAGCACAACTCTAGACACGAAGATTCCAGATGGATAGATTAGGGCTGTGACAACAGCAGTTGTGGATTAGGAGTTAAAGGTAGAGCCTATATTAAGTTTAGTGATACGACTTGAGTCTTTCTGGAGTTTCATTGCACGAGATCTACTTCTGCTGGTAAAGGAGGATCTCAAGATTTTGTATTGAATAGTGTTGTAATCCTATAGTGTTACCTTGGACCGACTATGTTTCTGCTGTACCACTCCGAGGGATGTAATATTGATGGAAAGCTCCTTCAGTGAGTATTATATCAACGACTTGTACACTACAACATGCAGTGGTGTGCGTGGTCACCACAGTTTGTATCAGAGCGTACGACCTTAGGATTAAAACCCTTTTTGGAGACTTGTAGGTTGGTAAGATTATAGGGAGTTATCATCTTTATCTGAACTCTATATTTCTACAACTATGATGGTTATTCACTTGAGAATAATACTGTCATACTTGTATACACATTTCCTTACCCAACTGGAGTAGATATTCTTATTTACTAGTCTATAGGTATAATATTCATCTACCTTATTCTTTTCAACTTGGTATGACCAGTAAGATGTCCAGTATTAGTTGATATACCAAATAGATTACATCCTAGTCAGTGTTACCTAAATGGTATCATTGATAACCCTACCTAGGAAGTAGAACCCTATCATAAGTTCGTGATGGAGGAAGTCAGAGATGTTTGATGATTGTGAAGAATCATCGACATTCAAATATGGAAAGTATGTTAATACCCTAATGATACAGATCAAAGGGATTCACCGGAGTATAGTCTAAAGTGTTAAGGAAATTAGGAGATGGCATAAACAATGACGGGAGCTACACTACTACTTCTGATGTACAAGATTCAAGCTACATGGAGTTTAGTTCCATAAGAAACCAAGCCATGCCACAACTACTCTTTAAGTACTCTGTCTTACGATTATTCCATTGCAAATGGGCATTCGGAGTAAACTTGAGGCAAAGAGTTGGTTTAGATTAGAACTATAAGGTGATATATACCTATCCTGTAGTGTATAGCATCTAAGCCTGGGTACTTGAGATGTTTTTACTCAATGTACTACTTCTTTTACGGGCTTATGTTGCATGATTGATATATAACTGCATTTGCGATTTATTGGACTTTTGATTGGCTAGGTTGGTACATGAAGTTAGAATTTGATGTACAATGGCATGATTGTCACATTGAGTTCTTTTCTTGATGTTACTGGTCTAGAGGTAGATAGGATTCGTGTAAGGGAGAGACGTGCTCTCAGAAGTTTCAAACAACAAAGAAAGCTCATGAAGAGAAGGAAGTCAGGACGATCGAAGTAAACGAAGCTACACGTGGGGATGGACCACAACCCACATCATATTTGGATTTGGAGGTCTATATCATCAGAACATGGAAGGATGGAGGAACTACGTAAGTTCAAAGAAGAGTAACATCACCAGTTGAAGGGAGCTTAACTAACGATGATGACAGGAAAGCTACATGAGAAACTCTACTGAAACAGGAGTATATGAAGTTGGAAGATTTAAACACCAAGTCTTGTCGTGACAAATCTCTGATTTGGACAGTAAAATTTCCAGTCTTGTCCAAGAATGACGATTATAGAATGAAGGACATCGAGCGGGAATCGAAAGACGCTGGGTTAAGAAGCTACAATATGTAGTCATATATAGTTGGGAGTTGTCGTAACTTGGTGGAAGAAGTGGTGTTGGAGGAAAATCATAAGGCACAACTGATATTTGAAGAAAGTTTGAGAAGAAGTATATGGGACTTGTATGTCTAAAAGAGCCGTGAAGTTGATGGTAGCGGAGTATGAAGCAACAATCCAACACTTAGCGGACAATAGAAAAGTCTGATATTCAAGCAGGGCAAGATAGTAGTATCATCGAGATCAAGGGTATGACTTCAAGGTTCAATGTTACAAAGGACACACATCAGAACCATGGGAGAAGAGTTCATGGATTGTCGATGGTCCAAGGAGTTAGTTATTAGGAATGTGGCCAACAGAGACATGTGATGTCGAGGTATAGTGAAGTCACCGTCTATACGGGGCAACTATTGAAAAGGATAGATTGCCATAGGATTTACATCCTAGGTCCAAGGACTCAGATGGAGGTTGAACCAACATAAGATTGAAAAGTTACATCGTCTGATTAACCAAAAGAACGGTATCAGTTTCAACAACAGACAGCTGAAAGAGTTGTTATATCAACCGAGTTAGGACTAGATGACCAACAACCTGTTCTAGATTAGAGTAAAGATATCACCTATTGCAACCAGTTTTGCAATGGTTTCTTTCTCAAGACCCTAGGGAGCCAACTGGAATGCTACTTAGAGTGAATATCTGATGTACCGGGATATCTTATTGGTTGTTCACGTCATGGTGGACTTATCAATTGTTCTCCGGGTAGCTATTGGATGTTGGAAAGGATAACTTTTAACCGGAGAATGACTAGGGAATCACAACCTTGTGGAAGTACCCTGTATTCTTCGAGAAACCATTAGGTAAACTTGGGGAACGTTTGAATAGGAAGGTGGAAAGTAAAAGCAGATCCATTCACCAGTATAGATTTGGTTGTTACTTGAGACTGAACAGACACAACAGGATGGAGATCGACTAATAGATGGTCAGGACGATGGAAGCCCTAGAACTTTCTAAAGGGAAAGAGTGGATATGTATCTGGATAGTACTTGGAAAAGACAAGGTGAAAGTAAGAATAAATACATTGGCTGAGACAGAGTTGACTTGATTATAAGCGCTTAAGAAGTTTTTTGAAATAGAGGAGAATTTTCAATAATCTTTGAGAGATTCGTAAGTCAAAGGGGTAGTTAAAATCAGGAAATTAAGAGTCACAAGGAATCAGATAGGCATAGGAGTTGTGACTAGAGGATCTTTGATAGTCCTCGATGAAGTCAGAGGAGATGGAAGAAACCTGATCTGGATGAAAATCGAGAGCTCTATGCGAGTATTGAGACTATAGCAACTGATCGAAAGATTGCTCAATGTCAACGACAGGTTAGCCCAATCAGCAACAGATACATACCAGATTTGGACCATGGATCAATTATATCCAAGACCACAACAGAGGAAGTTTAGAAAAGTGAAAGTTGGAAGAAGTGCTTTACACTCATCAATACGTGAGGGAAACCGTAATTTCGGGACGAAGTTTTTGTTAAGGGGGAAAGACTGTAATACCCCAACATTTAGGAACTAACGAAGGGTAGAAATAGGAATTTGTGCATCTGCATGCATGCATTTGAAAAACACGAATAATTTTTTCGCAAACTAAAAACCCTGGAGTGATCGAAGTTTGATCATCTTCATGATTTAAGCTTTAGATCATCTTAAGTGAATTTGATAATTTTCGACATGACCTTTAGGAATTTGCTTGTAGAAGGAATTTGAATTCAAATATAATATTCAAATAATTGAATTCATAAAATAATTCAAATTAAAACATTAATGTAACAAAAATAACAATTAGGCAAATGATTTAATAAATGTTTGAATAAATCAAACCTTACGATAAATATTACAACTTATTGAATTATTGCAAAGACAAACAAATCATTTTATTGATTAAACACAAATTACAATGTCTTTACAACTTTATTACAACAAACTGAAATTCAAAAAGGAAATTACAATTATTTCCTAAACTAAAATGTCTTGTATTCTTTTCTTCTTCTTTTTTATCTTTATTCCAATTTTGTTTTCCTGCACAATAAATAAGAAAACAGAGACAACTATAAAATGGGGTTTAGTGGTTAGTGTTACTCTCCGATTAGCAGTGAGGTGCACTGCTAATTACATCATTGAGTTGTTTAGGCAACATAGTGATGTATCTGCTCTTAATCAGTATGCTTTGCCTCAGTACAACATCCCAGGCTCAAATTCCACTTGACTAGTGGAAATAAATGAAAAATCTGAAGATAAGATCAACCAGTCGTAGGACACAAGACACACAACACTGTTTCACCAACTACCATCACAATCATCACACAGCACAGCTACTTCACTCCCAGGAGGAGGATAAGAGCAAGAGACAACCGTAGCAAGCAACCAACCAAGCTCATTTCACTCACTCAAGCACTCAGCTCGAGCTCATCATCCACAGCACACAACTCATCACAAAACCACCAATCCATCCACTTTTCACCACACAATCCTTGCCAAAAGCAAGAGCAAGATGGAGTCGAAGCTCAAGGCCAAGCAGGAGCAAGGAGAAGGCTAGAAGCTAGGAATAGCAAGCTGGAGCTGGAGGAGCAGGCCCACAAGGTGAACAAGGGGAAGATCCGCAAGATCAGTAGATCAAGCAACCAGAGGAGCCACAAGCAACACAGCAAGACCACCATCACACTTGATCACAGGTTGAATCTCTATTTTCTCTAGCAAGTTGATCTGCTAGATACACATAAGTGGGGTGTAGTGTATTTCCCTCAGCTAGGCATAGAGATGCTATGCTCAATCTTCACAGGGAATTTAAATCACAAGCAAGCATCTGTTCTTATTTACAAAAGGCCTCAGCCTATGCATCATGGGCAAGAGCACATATCCAGTACATGTTGCTGGACACAAATCCATTAAGGAAAAGCATCTCAAACACAAATCACATACTAGCCATTTGTTCACCAACAAGAGCACAGGAAAGCATAAAACGAATTCTAGAGCTAAGTTAACTAGCTAGCTTCTGTGTAACTCAATTGGAGGCATCACATCATGCTTAGCTAAATTATTAAGCTAAAGAAATTATTTCCCATTTGCTCAGGGCTGAGCAACATCATAGCAACCGAACAGATCAACACCTAAACAAAAGAACAACAAAAATTGTGGATAAATACTTAGCAACACAGATCATGGCACTGGGATCGAGGGAGAGAAGAAGAGAGGAGAGGAGCAGCAACTTACCATCGCCCATGGCCGCAACTCCACGGCGACGGGGCAGTGCCCGTGTGGCCGATGAAGCAGGACCACGGAGGAGAGCACACATCATCACCACCACCATGGCGGCACAGGAGAGGATTCCTGCACCCAGCCATGGCGAAGCCGGGGCAGCACGAGCTCGGCAGAGCAAGAAATCGGCTGAAACCCTAGTTTCGGGTGGGGGTTGCGCGCGGCCGCAGCTGGAGAGGAAAGATGAATCGCCGGGATAGGAATGGAGAGGACGGCGGGGCGCGTCGATTGTGCCCTAGCACGGCAGCGGAGACCGCCGGAGTTGGACGAAATCGAGGGGCGACGGCGGCGGCGGTTCTAAATCACAGGAGCTCGGGCTCGAGAGCAAGAAGACAGTGAGAGAGAGGCGAGTGAGGGAGTGTGGCTCGGTCGGGTTGACCACCGACCCGAGCCAGGTTTTGGCCTGGTTCAACCAATTTGGACCAGGGGCAATTTTGTCATTTCATAAATAAAAAATTAAAAAGAAAATAATTCCAGAAATATTTTAAATTGAATAAACTTTGGAAATTCATAACTATTTCATATTAAATCAGAATAATACAAATAATATTTCAAAATGATCAGAAGAATAAAATCCATCTGTTTGTATAAATAAAATACTTGGTTGTCCTACATTGTGAGCATTTGAAATACCATGTGTGGATATGAATAATTGATATTCCATTAAATGGTTAATTAAAATGATATTTTCTATAAGAAAAATAATTATTAAAAGATGTTTACATAATCTAAAAATGAAATCTCTACTTAATAAAATATGAGCACTATTATTATTATCATCAACATTGGATTAACTTTGTGTTATAGTTTTATTCATTCAAGACCATATCCAAAAACTAAGAATTTTATCACAAAATAATGTTACGTTACTTATTTCTTTTAAGTGTGATACTTAAAGAAACTTAAAAGTGGTTGTTCTTAATATTTGTTAATATTTCTGCATTCAAATAAAAGTGAAACACACTTAAGACTTAAAGAGCTAGTATTCTGAAATCACCAAGTGAATCAAATCAAATTCTAAAATCTTAAACATTCACTAATCCCAACTCATTATCAATGTAAGCACTAATAACATCACCTAAAGATGATAAAAGAACCTAAGCTAATAATACTATGGAATCGAAGTATTATTTTAAAATAAAGCTTACCTAGTTAAGCTTGGGTATGATTGGGGGTATTTTGCGATGCATTTCATTACTATGCATAATAGCATCTTGCCAGAGTTTTCTGTAGTCCTTATCGGGATTACATTGCTATTTTCAGAACTCAGGGTTTTACCGCAAACCCTAGAACCCCGAAGGGTGTGAACTGCTATATCTATCCAAGGCAAGTTCACTCTTGCTCATGTCCTATTTGATTATGTTTATCAAAGTAATTACAAAGTACTATGGTTTATCATTGCATGAAAAAAAAGCCTATTTTCGAATGATGTGAATTGCTATATATATATGTTGGCTGGCAGATGGAACCATGGTATGGTGTGGTTGGTGGAGGTTCCATTTGCACGGGAATGTATTAGTCAGGACTTAATAACCAATGTCGTCAGTGTTCTTGCGCCGTAAATGACGCGTTAACCATAAGACTTGGAATGGGACGGGAAATGTCATCTGTGACCTTCTCCCTTTCGCATGTCAACGGACAGCCAGTTCCGTAGGCTGTAGATCTTGTGAGACTACATGCACATGGGTGGGATCCCTTAAATCCCACGGTTTCTGGTGTCTATGATGGATTGTAGGGGTTGTCTGGAACAGTCTATCTGTTTGATATAGGGGAGGACTTCGGTCCGGAACAGACTACCAAAAGATATAGGGGAGGACAGACCTACAAAAGGGTGGGCATGCGGGGTGGTGGAGAAGCACGGCGAATGGCTTGGATCATCGACTGGGCCCCATACCAAAGAGAGTGTGGACGGGAAAGATCGCCTGGTTGTGCAACAAGGCGTTGATCTCTTATGGGTAAAGTAACGCACCTCTACAGAGTGTAAAGAATTGTGACATGTTACTCCCTGTTCCGGGAAGGAGTTGCGAACGCTGCAGGAAAGGAACTCCATGAAGTTCTAGCACCTATGAATGGATGACGGGCATAGTTTTCTGAAGATAAAATGAATCTTTTCCGAAAAATATTTTACAAAGATATGCATGTTCATCCATGACCTTTTGGTATGGATGGTAGCTAGTGCATAAAACTCCTTATTCCTACTATATGAACTTGCTGAGTAACGCTCGTGTTGCTCACCCTTTCCTCCGTTGACCCCTGCTTAGATTATTGGAGACAGCAGAGGAATGACAGGAACCCATCACGACGTTGGGGAAGGTCTTCAATGATGAGTCAAATCAACCTGGTGGAGGCTGAATGAATCAACCTCTACTTTGCCAACGAAGGAGTGGCGGCAACAGTGCAATGGTGGACACGTCGACACAATGCCTATGGACAAAACTATGATTGGATGGAGGAGCACAACTCTAGACACGAAGATTCCAGATGGATAGATTAGGGCTGTGACAACAACAGTAGTGGATTTGGAGTTAAAGGTAGAGCCGATATTAAGTTTAGTGATACGACTTGAGTCTTTCTAGAGTTTCATTGCACGAGATCTACTTCTGCTGGTAAAGGAGGATCTCAAGATTTTGTATTGAATAGTGTTGTAATCCTATAGTGTTACTTTGGACCGAGTATGTTTCTGTTGTACCACTCTGAGGGATGTAATATTTATGGAAATGTCCTTTCGTGAATATTATATCAACGACTTGTACACTACAACATGCAGTGGTGTGCGTGGTCACCACAGTAAGCAACCAATTGGCATCAGAATGACGCCGAAACCCAACTCCCTCTTCATGGCTAGTACTCTAGGACATCGGTTGTATATGGTCTAACTATCATATCCAAGGATTCTGGAGGAACGTCTCCTTTGCGTTCACCGGTTTTCGGTGAACACCATTTCAAAGTACCAGTACTTTCTTTCTGTTTTCCGTAATTATTGTTTTTATCAAAGGGATTGCCCCTAATTTTATTAACGAAACTTAACACATGGCTACGGAGTTTGTTACAAACATAGTTCAGGGCACACATCAGCTTCCTTGTTTATTGTTATTTACTTTAAAATAGAGATGACTACACATAAATTCTAATAGTCTCCCTAAAATGCAGTGCTTATTATTGTAGAAATGCATGAGATATAGTGTAAATTTTAGAGAAATAAATCTAGCAAATGTTTTTTTGTTAGAGATAGGTAAGTGGATCCAGTTTTGAAGCAGTGATTCAAACACTTGTTTTAGAGCAGTGCCTTTTGAAAGTTCCGGAATCACTTGAAAGAATAATGTCATCTATCATCTATTTTGAAATTTATATATATTTTCCTTGAGCAATTATGGCTTTAACATGTCAAAAAAACTGGCTTTAGGATCGAAAATAATGCGCAAAATAGCTTTTTTGGAAGTGGTTCACTGGTTCAGCTGACTTGGTTAGGTTTTTTATTTGGCTTATAAGTCCAAAAAGCACCTAGCTTTTGGCTTATGTTTTATTATGGTATAAGTCAAAGGACAAAAGCATCTAATTAGGTGATTTTGTCGCTCCAAACACCCTCTAACAGCCGAAGTAGGGAACGAAACAATCCCCTCCCGGACACGACGCCCCTACCGCTCGCTGCTCCCCGTGCTTCGTGTCAGCGTGTGCAAAGCTCAAACACCAATCGCCGCCGCCGCGCCGCGCCGCTCGACCCCATCTCGCCGCCCTCCCTTGCTCCATGGCCGCCAAATGGGCCCAGAAGACCGTCGTCATCCCTGCGCAGCGCCGCGGCTGCCACCTCATCACACCCAAGGTTTATTTCCCTCTCCCAATCTCACCCGAGCCACGCCTCGTCCGAACAATTCCGGGCTTCAGCCGTTTGCTGATCGCGATTCCATTGTTTTTATATCGACTGTTGCAGATTTTGAGGGAGATTGAGGGCGACCTCTCCGGGTTCAAGTGCGGCTTGGCGCATCTGTTCTGTATGTACAGATACACCTACTTGAATCAGTGATCTGTTCCCTGTTGGCCTGTTCTTGCTTAGATAATTCCGGGAAGTATTATGCTAGGCAGTTTTCTCAGTAGAAACTGAGGCTTCTCTTAACTAATAAATAAAAAAAGAAATTCAGGTGATGGAACTTAGCTTAAATTGGGCCTCAATTACTTGGTCAAAATTTACTAGTCGCAAGGTTTAATAGAAGTTACAATGTTAATAAAATTAGCTTGACTCGTACAGCATGACTAGAAGCTTTTTTAGTACGCCTTTAGCGATACATGTATTTGGCAGGAGTTGTTCCTATCTATTCAGATTCTTCAGTGTGTTTCTATCTTTTTGTGGGTATTTAGGGAAGGTTTCTGAACTATTATGCTTGATAAATTGTGTGTCTTGAAAGTATTTAGGGAGGGAATCAGGGAACCTATGTGTGTTTTACCGATATTTCTTGTTTTGGTCTGATGTTGGAAAACATAGTATAATTGTGTGTGATATATTTGCATATTTGACAAGTTGAGCTTTTACGCAACTTGTGGCATTTGGCATCGTTCAACCTTTTAATATCCATATGGAATTTCAGTATCAATCTAATAGCACCATAAGAAAATGGAGCATGATTTTTAAAATAAAAGTCAGCGCAGGAGGAAGAAATCAGGAATGAAACTTTACCGTACGCACTAGGCAGGTGACAGTAAACATGAAATTATCACTAATTAGGCATGTTAAACATAAGAGTAGTTCTTCATATCATAAGCATGCTTATAACCATGTAGAGCACACATACTTGAGATATTTTGTTAGTACCGACATGTCTTCATTCTGCAGTGCAGCACACAAGCGCTTCCCTGACCATCAATGAGAACTATGACTCTGACGTACAGGCTGACACCGAAACTTTTCTCAACAGAATTGTCCCAGAGGTCAGTGCTCTTAAATTTTCTTGTCTTGTTCAAAAGTGTGATCATTTAAGTGTTACTTCATTCTTTTTTTATTATTGCCAGGGCCGATCTGCTCCTTGGAAGCACACTTTAGAAGGTTAGTTAAGTGCCTAGTATTGGTAATTGGCTTGGTTGGAGCTAAATTAGTAGAGTATGCTGCCATTAAAATTACAGTGGCATGCGGTCATTTGGTTTGTGGAGACTGTACTAGTCTCTTTATTACATTTGGATGATTGGATCAAAATAATTCAGTTCTAATTCCAGGACCGGATGACATGCCAGCGCATATTAAATCATCAATGTTTGGTTGTGCTCTGACGTAAGTGTTCCCTACCTTCGTTTTTCTCCCATTTCTCTTCTCTTCTACTTCGTACAAGAAGTAATAAGTTGGATCATTGCTCTACATTTGTTCAGAATTCCTATAACGGACGGACATCTCAATATGGGCACTTGGCAGGTAAGAAAATTATATATTTGTTCCACAATTAATTATCTTATACTATCTGTCCATTTAACTCTTTACTCATCGGTACATTATCATGGGTATTCTGTTGCCTCCTTGTAGTTCTTAAGCTCTACTACCTCTGTCCCAAAATATGAGACGTTTGGTGGCGTACCAAAACGTCTTATATTTTGGGATAGAGGTAGTATATTTTTAGATACCATGAGCTTGACTGGAAGCTAACAAGTCCTACAATTCCCATACATTTGAATTATAAGTTATGAAAATTTGAAGGAATATCGTATAGGAGATTCATATTGACTATGCTTCGTGTGAATTCATTTTCGAAGCCTATGTAGCACATTGTATGTGATAATCACGCTTAGTTTCAGTAAGAATATCAGGATGAAGTCAGCTTAAGATCCCACATTTATTGTAGATCACACATCACACATTTGGTTTTGGAGTGCCAAAATCTCACTTGAACTTATTTTTGCAGGGTATATGGCTGTGCGAGCATCGTGATCAAGCTTCCGCACGCAAGATTGTGATCACTCTCAACGGAATCTGAATGGACATCTTATAAGCTGGAAAATGAGCGAATGTTGGACAGCTATAAGCTCCAACTACCAACATGGAAGACATGAGCACACGAACGACGCGAGGCAAAACAATCGGAGCGGAAGGCGGACGAGTCCACCCCCAAATCCCGACTCCATTCCGGGAAGCCCATGACTGGTGACGACGCCGGCGCCTTGTCCTCTTCACTCTGGACGCCCGTTTTCCCCTGCTCCCCCGCACCGCCGTCGCCGTCGCGTCCGCGCCAACACGCTCTCCTGCCTCCTACCTACGCGTGCTCCAGCGCCCTACCGCCCGGACCAACACCAGCACGGCGCTATCCCTCGATGCCACCGTGGCCTTACGCGGCGTCCCGCCCATGGGGAGGACCGGAGGAGTTACTACGAGCGAGAGAGCTGAGCAGTTACGGATCGTGCCTCATTTCATCCGTGGCACTACCTGAATTTAAGGCAAGGGTAGGAGTTATGTTTTTCTTGCCGATGCAAGAAACTCCTGAGCTGAGGCTGGGATCCTCTAAATTAAGCATGTTCATAGGTGTCCGTCGTTTGCCCCCCTAATTTTAGAAGCCTTTTCTCTTTTGTCTCCTCTCCACAGTCTCATAATAGGGACAATTGCAGGCCTTGGCTGGGTGAGGCTGGAGATAGATCATCGCCTCCTCTAAATTTTTATTTCCGGTCATTTCGTGTGAGGTACCCTCTTTTTCCTCTCAAGCGCCGTTACATCGCGTTTTTTGTAGCTTGGGATTAGATTTGAGAAGCCTGGATTTTGCATGTTTGGTGAGAGATTTTGTCCCCCCCTATGCAACTTTGCAGCTTGATTTGTTTGTTCCTTCATACCTGTTCTGTTTTCTTTTTCTTCAGTTTGATCACTCCTTTTGTATGTTTCTTAGTAGGAAATGGAGGATCTGCGTTTCTCTTTTTTATTATTCTTGGAATGCATACATATACATGTGCTGTTTTTTTTTTACCGATTACATGTGCTGTTTTCATGATTCCTGTGATTGCTTCTCCGGAGCTGAAAGGAAAATGTTATAAATGATGCCGTAGGGTGCTCCTCCGGGCTAAATGGGAGGCAGATATCCTCACATAATTTTGATCCTCATACTCCTTCATGGAGTCAATGCTGCTCTAGATGATCCAGTACAGAAATGGCAAACCCTGGATGGTAAACTTCTTACCCTTTTCTTCTCTTGCTCCGAGTATCAATTGGAAAATGTTGTCCTTTCACTCGATCAAGCATTTTGATTTGCCACTGCACGGTCATGCTGCTACTCATCCTATCATTGTCCTGCAGGCAGTCCTCCTCGAGTCGTTGCTCGGGGAGGGTTCTCTGGCTTATTTCCTGAATCAAGCGTATATGCGTATCAGTTTGCCATGGCAGCCGGCTTGCCTAATGTCGTTCTGCACTGTGATCTGCAATTGTCCAGTGATGCTAAGGGCATCTGCAGATCTGGCTTGAGGCTTGACAGGTCAACAACAATTGATGAAGTCTACTCTAAGAAGGATAAAATATATAAGATGGGTAAAGAAGATGTTCATGGATGGTTTGCTGTGGATTTCACCGTAGACGAGCTGCTAAATAACATCACAGGTATGCACCCAAAACTCTTTCAATCCTTTACATCTGCAATTTTTTTTGTATATTTTATCTATTATGATTTGTACTTGTAAAGTATCAACAGTGTTTAAAAAACATATTTTCCTTCCATATCTGGAGCACATAAGGTTCGAAAGTATCCTTGCCTCCTTGGAGGTGATTTGCCATTTGATCTCTTTTAAAATGCTCCAACTTACCTCTTACTGGGAGGTAAGAGTTGTATTTAATCCTAGCAGTCCATTGATCAAGGGTAACTTTGCCTGTATGAGCATTGCACTAGCTTATAACAAGTTTTTTGTTCCTATTAAAAAACGCAAGGTTTTAATGGACTTAGTTATCCCTGCACAATATTTCAACGATCTTCCCTTCCACATATACTAGTAAATACACCAACGGTGTTATTCACGCCGCATGGATGGATTATAGGATCTATATATCTCTATATACCTTTTGTTGCACCACATCCAAAATTGAAGGAAAAGATCATATTTTTGATGTGTTCGATGACTCACAGGTAGCATCCGAAAATCAGATCTTTGTTGTTACTTTTACATGACTTGTAGCAGCTAGCACAATATATGGGCAAAATGCAAGGACAGCCACATGATGCCTGTTAAGAAAATTCATCTATTCGCTATCATGTTTCTTACTGATGACACATTATTCTTATTTCTGGAAAGGTTCCAAGTTTTGGTTGATGTGTTACTGATTAACGACACATGGACTTTTTTGTACATAGTCTTAAGGAAGCATTACACATGTTTATACTCGGGAGCTGCTAATAATGAATCCAAACCAGAATATAACCCATTGATTAGCCTTGTTTATGCCCATATTTATCTCCACTCTTTGATGATGTATTATTTGCTTCCTCCTTGCTAGGGGTGTGCCAAAACGGTTTAGAGTCAACCCGGCCAAAACCAGCTGAAATATGCTTGTTCATTTTCCTTGTTTGCAGTAAGCTACAACGTTGGTACAAAAAATTGTATAGTACGGTTTCCAGCCAAACCGTTTTTGCACACCTCTACTCATTGCTACGAGGTGCAAAAGTCCGTATTAACCCTATGTGTTCATTAATAGACTCGTACCTAGTATGTATTCCCCACTAGATCATACAGAACTAATGGCTCGTGTCAGATTCGGAGTACCTTCAAATTCCTCTTGACATTTAGCTTCTGAAACATTTAGTGATTCACAATATTGACTTGTCCCATTGTTTGATCTTCCCTCAGTGGTTCAAACTATATTGTCTCGCCCAAGCACATTCGATGGTATCATGGGAATGTTTATGCTTGATGATGTGGCTGGACTCCGTCCACGTGATATTTGGGTTAATGTGGAGGTAAATGAGATTTCACTAATATTAAAAAAAATCACCAAGGGCTCCCTTATTGCACCATGTTTTCTATCTAATACAATTTCATGTTTTCTTTTGCAGTATAATAGTTTTTATAAGGAACATAAATTAAGCATGGAGGATTACCTATTAGCACTACCAAAAGAATTTCCTATCACCTACATATCCTCACCAGATATTTCATTCTTGAAAAGTATTGGTGGAAAGCTTAAGGGCAAGACTAAGCTAATTTTGCGGTCTCTCTATGAAAACGCTACCGAGCCTAACATCCTAAAATCATATGGAGATATTATGAAAAATCTGAGTATCATCAAGCCTTTTGCATCAGGAATTCTGGTCCCCAGGCATTTTATTTGGCCGGTGAACAAAGAGGAGTACTTGATGCCATCCACTAGTTTGGTTAAAGATGCACATGCCCTGGGGCTGGAAGTGTACGCAGCAGGGTTTGCCAATGATATATTTACAAGTTACAACTACAGCTCTGATCCTTCGGCAGAATACTTGCAGTTCATAGACAATCCAGATTTCAGTGTAGATGGTGTGCTAACTGACTTCACACCCACTGCATCAGGAGCTATTGGTAAGAACTAAGAACTATTCCATGTTGGAAGAGCTAAGGGCATGTTTGGTTGATGTGTAGCAATGCCACAACTACCATAGGCAAATTGTGTCTGCCATAAAAAGCTAAATGTCACTTAACGCACGATAGGGACATATTGATTACACATGATTTATCATCTTTTATTTTTTCTCCTTAATAACATCTTGAGGATATTTGCAGCGTGCTTGGCACATACTAAGGGAAATGCTCTTCCTCCTATTGAAAGTAAGATGTCCTTTTTTTATGTCGTAGTTTTTACTTTGTTAACTGATCATCCTACAATCCACTAATTTATCTATTCAATTAGGTGGAACGAGGCCTCTCATTATAACGCACAATGGTGCAAGTGGTGTCTTCCCAGGCTGCACTGACCTTGCCTACCAACAAGCGGTGAGAGATGGTGCGGACATAATAGATTGCTCGGTTCAGATGTCAAAAGACGGTGTGGCCTTTTGCCTGGGCTCTGCAGATCTCAGTACTGGCACGACGGCAGCAACCACTTTCATGACAAAAGTTGTTACTATCAGTGAAATACAGAATAAATCAGGCATTTACTCGTTTGATCTCTCATGGAGCGAGATCCAAACCTTAAAACGTAAAGAACGATTGAATTGCTTCTTCGTATATTCTTTCTTTCAAAATGTTATATATATACATATATGTGCATGCGATCTTGCTTTTTGTTCATCTGGTCAGCCGACCTTAATGGTCCATACGCTCAGGCAGGCCTGAAAAGAAATCCTGCAGCGAAGAACGCTGGCAAATTGTTGACTTTGCCCCAATTTCTTGACCTCGCCAAAACCAGCAACGTCTCTGGTATACTGATCGAGATAGAGGTAGCATCCTTTTCACTGAAGTTACTATTTGCTCAAGTTATCTCATTTAATCTGTTGAGTTGATCATTCTTACCTTGCAACCAGAGGTCTTGGCGTGGTAGATGCAGTCTCCAGTGCACTGGTCAATGCCAGCTACGACAAGGAGAGCAATCAGCAGAAGGTGCTCATCCAGTCGGACGACTCCTCAGTGCTTTCAGTGTTCAAGAAGTTCCCAAGGTTTAAGCGGGTTCTCGTTATTGACCCCGTAATAAGTGATGCTTCCAAGCCTTCAATTGATGAGATCAAGGAGTTCGCAGATACAGTGATGGTGAGCCGCGGTTCGCTCGTTCGGGTCAATGGCTTCTTCCTGACAGGGTACAATGATTTGGCAGAGAAAATTCACAATGCAAACCTCACCCTGCATGTCGGTGTGCTCAAGAATGAGTTCATGAACTTTGGGTTCGACTACTTTGCTGACCCTATGGTCGAGATCGCTACATATTCTTCGGCATTGGTCGCCGATGGGATTGTGACCGAGTTCCCTGCCACTACAGCTGCATACTTCAGTAAGTACCTGCTTCATACTATGAACATTGAATAGTTTCAGATTGCAGCTACACGGAAGAGTTTCTTGGACCAATCCCAGCAACTTATGTGAAAGCCACAACTTACTAGTCTCTTGTCTGAATTAACTGCAGAGAGCCCATGCAGTGATCCGTCCAAGAACGTGAGCTACACAATCAATGCTGCACAACCCGGTGCTCTGGAAAAAATGGTCCCCGAGGGTGCGCTGCCTCCGGCTCTCCCGCCAGCACCTGTGCTGGAACCCGGCGATGTGATTGACCCGCCGCTGCCGCCTGTCTCCGTGAGCAGCCCTCCAGAGTCGACGCCGGAAGGGGCTGACGACGCCTCTGCAGCCAGCTCCAATGCCGGCAATCGCCTTCTGCTGGCTGCCATGGCTGCCTTCTTGTACTCGAGTTACCATTGATTCTTTCGTGTTGCATCGCACTTCTTCTTTACGTTTCTTCCTCTTGACATCCTGAATTATCATGTAACATATTGCTATTTAAAATAGATCTTTCTCATAAACCAAAAAAATGTCAAGGACAATCGGAACCCAAGTTTCAGAGAACCAAAAAAATAAAATTAAATACTGGCATATCAGATCAGACGGGCCCGCATATCTTGCTTTGGCGCCACACAAAACATACGCTGATAGCCTGGTCCTGATACACGCGCTGCCGCTGCCGCCGCCGCCGCCTCCTCACATGGCGACGGTCCCCGCGCACTTCGGCTCCCCTCCGCCATCGCCTCCTACTCGACTCCTCCGCCGCCGAGCCACCTTTTCGGCAGGATCCCGCCGGTCCGCCGCCGCCTGCTGTCGCATTAAGAGGTTGTGTTTTCCTTGTCTTGGAGCTGCCTCTGATAGGATCAGGGTTTGATGGTGTCGTGTTTCTCCGTAGGTGGTTTGTGCAGACGGCCTATGATTTCCTCTGCCTGCACGATATTTCTGCTTCATCGATTTGTGGCTAGTGGCTAGCGCATCGCTGTAGCCTCTGTACTGTCTGTAGTGTAGTTGTTCTAAGTCTCTTTTTTTCTCACTGAATTTAGCTATCTGTGGATTTTTTTACAGTAATCTTTTGTGTATTTAGTGCTCAATTTTGTTACAGCAAAGGTGCTTTGCGGAATTGCGTTAGATATTTATTTTTTTATTAGAGGGAGACGCTCATACATTCATATTTGAACAGTTTACAGAGTTTGTTACAGCTAAGCTGGAAATAGCGGCGGGCAGGGGTGTTAACCATATGTTAGCTAACTTTCCCATCACATTTCGCAAGCTGAGCTAACTCGTGAGCTGGAGTGTTTTGCGCCCTCCTAATCTTCAGAAATTTGCAGTTGGGAAACAGAGACTTCATCAATTGCATTAGATGTTTGATATTCCTTTCCTGCAAATATTGACAGTATGCGAAGGTTGCCACGTTTGGGTTCGTGGACTGCAAAGGCGATGTCTGGAGCAGATCCTTCTGCTGGTGGCGGCGATGCGAGTGAGATCATCCTGGAAGTGGAATCTAGCAATCCCGGTGCTTCTTTCCTTGCAAAAGTGGCAGTTGCTCTGGGTGTTGCTTGCAGTGACTGTCACCGTGATATCCATCTTCCTGAAGCAGCCTACATCTGATCCTTCTTTCAGCTTGCCACAAATTATAGATGCTTCCACGCAGTCAGATACAGCAGCAGCAACTATTGGATATACATTTTCTCTATTTGGGAAGAAGGTCATAATACCGGAATATACACCAGGGTATGTGCATCTGACCATTTCTCGGTCATTTCTCTGTTCCCCCACAATCTAAATGTTGTGCTATAACTCTAGGAATAAGTAGATGCTGAAGTAAAAAAAAATTATTGTTGAAACGTATTCGTGAGACACTGGCAGTCTGTGAGGTGTCAGATCTAGTCCTCCGTGAACTGCGATTGAATTTAACACTGCACACAATGGTCCATGTCTAGATACAATTGCTTCTGGGATGATCCTGTAGCCTCCAAGCATCATTCCCTATCTTTAGCTCTGGTCCATGCTTATACAACTTAGATTTATTTTCTCCTTTCTTTGTTGCTAGGTTTCAAGAACATTATTTATCACTGCAAAATTATTTGACAACTGAAAAGGTTTACCAGAACTTTCTTTAATAAATTGGGTTTGCTAATAATTTTTTCTTCAGGTGGGTCTACTTCTGGTTGCTCATGGCTGCTGGATTTGGACTATTTGTTAGTGAAGAGGCTTTAAACGTTTGGGTCTGTCCTCTGTACTGGTACCTCAGACTATGCTCATCTAAGATTCCAACTCTATTTTTTGACATGCACAAATTTATTATACCTGTTCATATTAGTTTGTTGTTGATAAGTGTACTGACTTTTTTCTTGATGATGTAGGTTGGGATTTCCTTAGCACGGACCCTTTGTTTGGATGGAACTTGGCAATCTCTAGTTAACTCGTTCTCGGCAAATGCATCTTATATAATTTCGACAGTGTTGTGGGTTTACTGGTATGGTCATCCTCTGTCCTCTGTTTATAGACCGTTTTATCAGAGGATATTACAACATAAACTAATCTAAAGTATTACCATAAACCATCCTTTGATGCAGGGGTGTTTGTATCAGCGATATGGTTCCGTTCTATCTTGGGAAGCTTTTTAGGCAAACAAGAGCCTCTGAAGACATATACAGCAAGGTTAGGCAGGGGTTTATCATTTATTTGCCCATTCTAAGATCAATTGCTAACCTTTCTATAGTGTAATTCTCTGTTCTGCAAACGTTTGTCTATTATAGCGATATCTAATTGCAGCTATTTTTTTTTAGCTTGGACTTAGCAAGGAGAAAGCCCTTAGTGTATCCCGTGCGATACAAAAGTACGGGAACCTCATTGGTTTTGGTATGCATCCGAAAGTAGTTTCGCAATAACTAAGATTTGGGCAAGCATCATGCGCGGGAAATGCGTTGATAAACAAAATTTTGAGCACATTAAGTTATTAATGTCGGTTCAATTTACTGCAGTTGAGCGGTTTTCGATCGGTGTTAGGAATCCGACAGCATTTCTGGCCGGCGCAGCGGTTAGTACTTATTCAGAGATCACTCTCTGGTGCAATTAGCAACAAATATACTGCTCATGAATGCCTTGTTATTGACATTACTGGTATCTGTAAACAGGGCGTATCAGCAGATTGTTATTTCGCTGGAGTTTGTTGTGGCTGTCTATTTATTTTTTTTAGATAAAAAGGGCCTCGCCCCAGTTCCATTTCAACGAAACGAAACTACAGACATCCATCTTACAGCTTTCGGGGGATAAAACGACCGAGATGTCGCCCCAGAGATGCAGAAGCTAAAAACATAACACCAGGCAAACCAAGATCTACTGATCTTTTTGCTTGATGCGGAAAGGAAACTAGACCTATTACAAACCCAAATGCAGACCTAACCGCTGCATCCAGGGCTTTGGCCAGCGCTCCAAACACCCACCTAAGGGCAGATGTCGCTAGACCACTCCAGTCAGTATGATCTCCAAAAACGCCGCCCTCAAGAGGGAGAACGGCACCGAAGGTGTCGCCAGCATCCGATCCGAAGAGCCCGGATCAAGGGTTTCCCCCCGGAGATCCCGAGAGAAGAAGTTGCAGCTGCAAAAATGATGCCTTCGCTAGGGAACGACGCCAAGATGCGCCGTCATCATCCGCCTCGGTTTTCACCGGCAGCCGCGCAAGTCCAAGCCCGGTACTGATTGGACAGCGATACAGCCGCCGCCGATGGATGTGCAGATCGGAGGTGCTAGATTGAACCCCAGGGACCCAGATTCAGCGATCCCCGTCGCCGCACAGACCGTCGCCGTTGCCGCACGCCACCCGCCTCCCTTGCCGAAATAGGGTCGTCGTAGAAGCGGTGTGGTCCACTCCACCACCACCACCACAGCAACCAGCAGCACCTCGGCATCGCCGGAGCCAGCAAGGCAGCCGAACGAGCGCGGCCCGCGCGGCCCAGATCGGGCCCGTGAGGCCCAGATCGGGCCCGCACACGCGCCGGCAGGTCGGCACCAGGCGCACCGGCTCACGGCGCCACCAGCACCAGATGGACGCCGTGGAGAGCTGCCGACCGAAGCACTGCGCCGTCGCTTCTAGCAGTGGTGGTGAAGATGCGCCGGAGCGCCTGAGCGCCGAGCGCCTACACGGCGAGCTCCCCCCAGCACCTTTGTGGTGGCGAGGGCGCCCGCCGCCACCGCGTCAACGGCCCGCGGCGGCGGCGGCGAAGGGAGGCGGAGGTGGGAGGGCTGGCGGGGGCGCTTTTTTGGGTTCCCCCGAGTCGCCCCTGGCGGAGCGACGCGGAGGTCGTGACTAGACCTGCGGCTGTCTATTTACTCTTCCTATCCAGGTAAAGTGATATTGACCTCATAAATTTTATGTTACTTCTAAGTTACCAAGTGACCACTTGCTATGCCAATTTGAATTATCAACACAAAAGCTTACAACATATAAATAAATGAGAATCTGCCAATCCTACTCATGAAATACACGATGTTACACTCCAGTTAGCGGTCGGATTTCTTCTCAGAGAACGCCCCGTCGTGGCGCTCGCAAGCGTTGCAGCTGCCGTGGTACATCTTCCGCCCCCACAATTCCCTTTCTCCCTCCCCCTAACCCGTCTAATCCAGGTCATACTTCCTTCTGCATCCAGGGCATCTGGACCGTGTTCCCTTACGCAGCAGCAGCATGCACGGCGTTGTTCCTCACTTCCTCTACCTCCGGCGACGCAGGCCCAGCAGCTGAATGCAGTGATCCCCTCTGATTAGATTCATGATGCATGCCACCCACTTGGGTCTCTGAGACTCTGAATACAGGCTTGTAAAACTACCGAAACTTTTCAGTCCATGAAGTACATGGTAGGAATTTATTGTAGGCTCTTGCTTTAGTGCAGTACTGGTACGGTGCTTGTTGGATTACTAGGCATAATTTTCATGATTAATTCCAGAATACAAAGCATGACAACCACACATGTTAAACACAAACATATTAGATGTACTAATTAACATAAACAGCGGCAAGACATACGCCAACACATCCATAGTAAAACAGTTCGGTTTATGTCGCACGTACCGAACAGTTGTAGATGAATCAGTCGTTGAAGCAGCGACGGCAGCAGCTTGAGCGGCTTCGGTGGCGGCAACAGCTCGAAGAAGACGACGTTGGAGACGAGCCGCCCGCGTATCCGGCGATCGTCCAGGAAGGCGAGCCGTGATGAAGAACTTGAAAGCAGTCGCGCGGAGCGCTTCCCAAAAACCTTATTCGCCCTCTCCCGTACAGGATCACAAGGACGAGCGGTTCCGGAGACCTGCTGTCCCGTTCGCCGGTGCACGCCGGCGCACGGGATGGAGTAGACTACGGTGGCGGCGCAAGGCACGAGATTGGCAAAACCTAGATTGGTTCGGTGTGTGACGGCGCACGCAGTGCACGGCAATATATAGTGCGGTTCGGAAAACCCTAACGGGTACAACGTGGGCCGGCCACGTCGCACACGTTTGAGTCGGTTACAGCAGCCCACGATCCGGTAGCGATCCGAATTGGCTAAGCTGTACACGTACGCTAACACGACTCGTTTTTCCTGAACTGCAAAAATATAAGCATCGGCTCGGCTCATTCCCGCAACCCGCGGCGTGTCGTGACGGACGGCGGCGGAGGAGGAGGAGTGCGCACGAGAGAGCCTTCTATTCTCAGCCAGCACACCAAGTGATAGAACACTCCACTATATAAAGTGGTGCAGCTCTCTCTAAGCTAGCAGTATGGGACTAAACTTTAGTCACGTACATGCACCTCCAAAATTCTGCCATGCACATGGGCCAATTTGAGATTTCCAGAATTGCTTATATGGGCTGCCCACTAATGGGCCCAATATTCTAACAATCCCCCACCAGATCTCAAATTCCCATTTAGAGATTTTGCCAAACCTCGTTTCTTGTTTATATACCAGTGTTTCAGCAGAGACTGTTAAGTTGAACTTCCGCCTAGAGCTTCAAGCTACATCTACCAGCAACTTGAACAATGGACGAACCTTGAATTGCAAGTTTGGTGCCAATAGACTTCACTCAAAGTCATAACCAGTACGTGGCTGCCAGTAGCCTACCCCGCGGGTGGAGCATATGCGTCATACTCCCTGGTCTCTTCATGAGTTTACTAGAGATCACCCAAATCTCATAGACTGCGACGTTTAACAGTCGGACTCATATAGGTGTGTTCTTTCAAGGTCGCTCTGTAGGATAGCACCTTTGCTACGAATAGCCAACAGAAACACATTAAGGCATATTGCCAACCTGCCTTACAGAATTGAGAGTTATGCATCTTCACATAGAGAGGGTTAAAAAAACTCTCCTCTGTTAAACCACTAGCTTGTTCTTCCCAGGTCCTAATTCACGGGATCTCCGATCACATAGGTTGGGTTACCACTATGGTGTAACGCTCACGGGTCTCAACCCCATCTCTCGATGCACTATCTATCACATTACGTGATAGTCCCTTTGTAAAGGGATCTGCCAGGTTTTTGTCAGTTTGAACATAACTAACAGTCATTACTCCGGAGTTTCTCATTTTCCTGACAGACTTCAAGCGTCTTTTAACGTGTCTTGATGACTTCGCATTATCCTTAGCACTGTTCACTTTCATGATAACCGTTTGGTTGTCACAATTCATAAGGATGGCCGGTAATGGTTTCTCAACCACCGGCAAGTCCATCAAGAGCTCACGCAGCCATTCTGTCTCAACAGAAGCTGTATCTAAAGCAGTAAGTTCTGCTTCCATGGTTGACCTCGTCAAAATGGTCTGTTTGCAAGACCTCCATGACACTGCGCCACCTCCAAGAATAAATGCATATCCACTTGTGGCGTAGAGCTCATCAACATCTGAGATCCAGTTCGCATCACAGTATCCCTCAAGCACCGCAGGGTGCCCTGAATAGTGAATCCCATAACTCATTGTACCGTTCAGATAGCGCATGACCCTTTCAAGTGCATGCCAATGATCAATACCCGGGTTAGACATGAACCTGCTCAACTTGCTCACAGCAAAAGAGATGTCAGGTCTTGTCGCGCTCGCAAGGTACATGAGTGAACCGATCACTTGAGAATATCTTAATTGATCTCTCGTTTCCTTTTGTTCTTTCTGAGTGTCACACTGGGATCATAGGGTGTTGGAGAAGGCTTGCTGTCTATATAACCAAAGCGGCTCAAGACCTTCTCAACATAGTGTGATTGCGTTAACGTAATCCCACTCTCATCCCTAATCAACTTAATGTTCAGGATCACATCAGCTTGTCCCAGATCTTTCATATCAAAGCTCTTTGACAGAAAAGACTTGACCTCATTTATCACTATCATGCTTGTACCGAAAATCAGTATGTCATCAACATACAAGCATAATATAACACTATCGCCCCCACCATGGCGATAATATACACACCTATCAGCCTCATTAATGGCAAAGCCTGCAGAAGTTAAAGTTCTGTCAAACTTCTCATGCCATTGCTTAGGTGCTTGCTTCAGCCCATACAAAGATTTTAACAATTTGCACACCTTTCTCTCTTCACCTTTTACTACAAACCCATCAGGCTGATCCATATAATTTCCTCTTCCAACTCTCCGTTAAGGAAAGCTGTCTTTACGTCCATTTGATGAACGAAGAGATTATAGGAGGCAGCCAGGGAAAGTAGTACACGAATGGTGGTGAGACGAGCAACAGGTGAATAGGTGTCAAAGTAATCTTCGCCTTCGCGCTGGGTGTAGCCCTTGGCCACAAGCCTTGCCTTGTACTTCTCAATAGTACCATCAGGCTTAGCTTCTTCTTGAACACCCACTTACAACCCACCGGTTTGCAACCGTAGGGTCTTTCAGATAATTCCCAAGTTCCATTAGAAAGAATCGAGTCCATCTCATTATGGACAGCTTCTTTCCAGTCATCAGCATCAGGAGATGCAAATGCCTCTGCAATGGACGTGGGAGTATTGTCCACAAGGTACACAATGAAATCATCACCAAAGGATTTTTCAGTCCTCTGTCTCTTGCTCCTCTTGGGAGCTGATTCATTGTCATCCTTCTCAAGGACTTCCTCAACAAGTGGTTGTTCAGAATGATCAACAGATGTACTAGGTTCAACAATATCTCAGAAGAAATTCTAGCAATGCTATGCATATCCTTCATAGGAAATATGTTCTCAAAAATGTTGCATCACGAGATTCGAAAATAGTATCAACATGCATATCAGGTATCTCAGATTTAACCACTAAAAATCTATAGCAAATGCTCCGATGAGCATAGCCTAGAAAGACACAATCCACTGTCTTTGGTCCAAGTTTACGTTTCTTAGGAATTGGCACATTGACTTTCGCCAAACATCCCCAAGTGCGTAAATAAGAAAGTGATGGTGTTCTCCCAGACCACTCCTCGTAAGGGTCTTCTTTTATCCTTGTTTGGAACTCTATTCAGGACATGACACGAGTCAATAAAGCCTCCCCCCACCATGCCTTAGATAAACCAGCAGTGTCCAACATGGCATTCACCAAGTCGGTCAGCGTGCGGTTTTTCCTCTCAGCAACCCCGTTTGATTGGGGAGAATAGGGAGGCGTCCTCTCATGAATAATACCATGTTCCTCACAGAATTCATCAAATATTTTGGAGAAATACTCGCCACCACGATCCGACCTAAGACGTTTGATCTTTCTCTCTAATTGATTTTCTACTTCAGCTTTATAGATTTTAAAGTAGTCATAGCTCATCTTTAGTGTGCAACAAATATACATAACAGAACCTAGTAGCATCATCGATTAAAGTCATGAATATTTCTTATCACCTTTTGTCAACACGCCATTCATCTCACACAGATCCGAATGTACGAGTTCTAGAGGTGCCAAGTTTCTCTCCTCGGCTGCCTTGTGAGGCTTTCGAGGTTGCTTAGATTGCACACAGCTATGGCACTTAGAACCTTTGGCAATGGTGAAAGTAGGAATTAAACGCAAGCTGGAAAGTCTACTCATTAAACCAAAATTAACATGACATAAACGAGAGTGCCACACATTAGCATCCGAATCCACACTGCCACAAATATGGTTTACTGACTTATTACAAAAATCCGATAATGAAAAGCGGAACAAGCCTCCGCACTCATACCCTTTACCAATAAATTGTCCAAACTTTGACACAACTACTTTATTGGACTCCAAGACTAATTTAAACCCATCTCTGCATAGAAGGGAGCCGCTAACGAGATTCTTGTTCATAGTAGGGACATGCTGCACGTTCCTCAGCTGCACGATCTTCCCCGAAGTAAACTTCAGATCTACCGTGCCAACACCACGAACAGAAGCATGTGATCCATTCCCCATTAAGACGCTTGAATCGGCGACCTGATAAGAAGTGAACATAGAGATGTCAGCACACATGAACATTAGCACCCGTATCAATCCACCAACATGGAGATTGAAATACTGAAAGCACAATGGTAAATTACCATACCCATCAGTATTGCTAGCGGTCACGACGTTGACATGCTTCTTCCCTTTCTTGTCTGCACGATCTGGGCAGTCCACAGAGAAGTGTCCGAGCTCTCCACAAGTGTAGCACTTTAGCTCAGATTTGTTCAGCATCTTCTTCTTCTTCTTGAAAGAAGTAGTCTTGGTAGGCATGTTGAAGGAAGGCTTACTCTTTGCCTTGTTCTTGCCATGGTGAAAGTTCTTCTGCACCATATTGGCGCTAGACTGACCTTCACCTTCTCAGCGTGTCCTTAGCCCGAGCCTTCTCCTCAACATCAAGAGACGCTATCAGGTTTTCAACCGATATCTCCTGTCTCTTGTGTTTGAGAGTTGTGGCGAAGTTCCTCCATGAAGAGGGCAACTTTGCAATAATGCATCCAGCCACAAACTTGTCAGGTAAGGCACACTTAGCGTGCTCAAGCTCCTTCGCAATGCACTGTATCTCATGAGCCTGTTCGACTACAGAACGGTTGTTAACCATCCTGAAGTCATGGAAGCTCTCCATGATGTACAGTTCACTGCCAGCATCTGCTACACCGAACTTAGCGTTCAGTGCCTCCCAGAGCTCTTTGGCATCTGTGATGTGCATGTACACATCAAACAGCTTGTTGCTAAGAGCACTCAGAACGAGTCCCACAAAGGCAGTATTGGTTTCCTTGAACTTGTTCTGATCTGCTCAGATATAGTTCCTTCAGGTAAACCCTCACTAGCCTCGAACACTTTTAGAGATCGCAACCACAGTGTGGTCTTGTACTGCCATCTCTTAAAGTCCACACCGGCAAACTTGTCCGGTCTCAGCGCATCGGATAGATGTCCCATGTTTAACTCAGGAAATTGCCTATAACACATATAAGGTTTTTGGATTGTTGGATACTAGGCATAATTTCCATGATTAATTCCAGAATAAAAGCATGACAACCACAGCTACTAACATGTTAAACACAAACATACTAGATGTACTAATTAACATGAACAGCAGCAAGACATACGCCAACACATCCATAGTAAAACAGTTCGGTTTATGTCGCACGTACCGAACAGTTGTAGATGAAGCAGTCGTTGAAGCAGCGACGGCAGCAGCTTGAGCGGCTTCGGTGCGGCAACAGCTCGAAGAAGACGACGTTGGAGACGAGCCGCCCGCGATCCGGCGATCGTCCAGGAAGGCGAGCCGTGATGAAGAACTTGAAAGCAGTCGCGCGGAGCGCTTCCCAAAAACCTTATTCGCCCTCTCCCGTACAGGATCACAAGGACGAGCGGTTCCGGAGACCTGCTGTCCCGTTCGCCGGTGCACGCCGGCGCACGGGATGGAGTAGACTACGGTGGCGGCGCAAGGCACGAGATTGGCAAAACCTAGATTGGTTCGGTGTGTGACGGCGCACGCAGTGCACGGCAATATATAGTGCGGTTCGGAAAACCCTAACGGGTACAACGTGGGCCGGCCACGTCGCACACGTTTGAGTCGGTTACAGCAGCCCACGATCCGGTAGCGATCCGAATTGGCTAAGCTGTACACGTACGCTAACACGACTCGTTTTTCCTGAACTGCAAAAATATAAGCATCGGCTCGGCTCATTCCCGCAACCCGCGGCGTGTCGTGACGGACGACGGCAGAGGGAGGAGGAGGAGTGCGCACGAGAGAGCCTTCTATTCTCAGCCAGCACACCAAGTGATAGAACACTCCACTATATAAAGTGGTGCAACTCTCTCTAAGCTAGCAGTATGGGACTAAACTTTAGTCACGTACATGCACCTCCAAAATTCTGCCATGCACATGGGCCCATTTGAGATTTTCAGAATTACTTATATGGGCTGCCCACTAATGGGACCAATATTCTAACAGTGCTAACATTGAACATCTGAACTAAGAGCTAATGTAAATAGAACCTGAAAAAAATGTAATTATGTAGCATGTCATTCTTGGAGTGAGAGCTTTGGCTCCCGAGTTCTAGTGAGCCTGGAATTTAGAAAAAATAAATGGAAATGATATTTAGAAGTTTGATTTTGTTTCTTTCTATAAATGCCAAAATGATTACCTGCAGCCAGTCCTTGTGGTACGATTGGGGCCCGGGTGAAATTCGAGCCAGACTTGCGTGGATGCCGGTGGCAGCTACGCCCGTGGCGTTGCATCTCCTCCTTGGAGGCGTTACCAGAGTCTTCTCCGTTGGTCTTCCCTCCGGCCCCAGTTGCACGCTCGATTCAGGAGTGCACCTACCAGTTGCTCTTTTTGGGCGTCGGTCATCAGTGACATGGTGCCTCTGTACTCTCTATTTCTTCACCACCTCCCTGCTGCAGCCTCTTGTTGTGGTTACTTCACCTTCATGTCCTTCGATTCTTGCTCATTTGTTGGTTGTTGCTGCTTGTGCTCCAGCGTCTGTTTCTGCCAGTTTCCTTTCTTAGTCTTTCTCTTCTCCGCTCGTCCTTTTCCTCCGAAGCCGGTTTAGCGAGATGTTGAGTCCTGTTTCCCTTTCCATGGAACTCCCTCCTCCGGGGCTTCCTCCCCTCCAGAGGGCGAGTGGAGAATCTAGCAAGAGTGGCTACCACATAGTCTAATGGCGACGAGGAAACATTTCTTTCACTTTGGATCATTTAACACCAAGGATGGCTTGGAAATTAGGTTCTGAGAGGACAAGCGGTTAGGAAACACCACACTCGGTGAGCAATATCAAACTCTATACAATATAGTTTGTCACAAGTGCGATACATTAGCTTCGGTTTTTGGAGACATCTCCAACAGATGTGACATCCAGGGCGAGATTTAATCTGTCCTAGGCTTGTGGCATGAAATACCCTTTTAGGGAGATTGCAATGGTCCAACTGTCACAAGGGACTAATGAATTTCGCTGTAATCTACATTAAAATGTTAAATTTCCATTGGATTTCATGTATATGGTTTTGGTTCATCCTTCTGTGCCAGTTGATGATAATAAAAAAATATGGAAAATGAAGATACCACAATTTTTTTGAGTGGTACCTTCATCAAAGGGTTATCCTCACGAAGGATAATCTGGTCAAGCGTAACTGACGAGGAAGTATAAAATATGTTTTTTGTGACAAGGATGAAACAATTGCACACTTATTTTTCCAGTGCAAGTCAGCCATCCAAGCTGCGTCTAACTTGTATGCGCCACGGAGTATAGCTAATGTTTTTTATTAATTGGCTTCGTGGTATTGGTCACAAGTTTAGAGTACTTTTTAAGGTGGGAGCGCTTGCCGTAATATGATCGTTTTGGCTATGTAGAAATGATAAGGATTTTGATGATAAAAATGCATCTCTTAAGCAGGTCGTATACCAGGCTACACACATGCTTCGTTCATGGTCGTCTTTTCAACGCATGGAGATTCATGACCTGTTTATGGAGGTGTCTACACGGTTGAAGGGTACGGTGAGGGATATTTTTATCCCACATGGCTGGCAGCGTGATCTCCGGATTTTTATCCTACGGCGAGTTATTTGGATCTTTGTATTTCGCTTCTTATGTTTTAGTCGGATTTTCGTATATGCTGTGTGAGGCCCGGTGTAAAACACTTTGTATCATCTTGATACTTTGAGTAATAAAATCCATTTATCTAAAAAAGTCCAATTCGACGAACTTAATAAAGAGGACTGGTGTCGACTGGAGCAGAGGACGTTGTGTCCGTTGCATATCGGCACGAGTGACTCACTCGCTTGTGTGAAGCAAGGTTGACGAGACCTTAGATTCACTCTTCTTGATCTCCTTGTTCTCGTGCCGTGGTTCTCCCTCCTTTGGGCTTCCTTCCCCGTATTGACAAGAGCTCAACCTGATAACCACTTTTCGACTCGTTTGATGAAAACTAGTGATGTTGGATCGCTAATATTCAATGCAAGTTCGGCAAGCAAGACAATTTGGCAGCCGTTCATTTGTGTGTTCTAGCAACATGATGTCGATAGGAGAGTAAGTAAGGAGGCAGCATTTTGGGTAGTAGGTGCAGATGCACCTACTATGTAAAACATTTTTAGTTTCTTTTTCAAAATGTCAAAAAATTATCGTTTTTTGGATATACATTATAACATTTTGTGTTAGCACAAAAATTGTCGTGGAGAAAAAATATTGTTTGTGACCTGTGCAAAAAAGACAAAAAAATGTCTCGTATAAAATTATTTTGTAGTGTTCGGATTTGTCTTTTTGCACAGGTTACAAAAAATGATTTTTCTTCACGTAAGTCTTTTGTGCTAACATAAATATCTTGAACTATATCTGAAATTTTTATTTTAATTTTTTTTGACATTTTAAAATTTGTTTTTTGGGTAGTGGGTGCATCTGCACCTACTCCCTTTTATGGATTCCCGAGTAATTATAGAACTCAATGTTGTCAGGTCTTGGGTTGCTTCTTTGTGTCCGCACTTGGTGCACCCGTGTAACTGTACATTTATCTTTCGAGTAAAAAGCAACAAACTGTAACTGTATTGTTATCTTTCACAACTTTTTTGCATCTAGACCACGTCTAAAAAGATATGTCGATCAAAAATTTCACATACACAGTAGACATTTATATGTACTCGTAATTTTTTTTAGACAAAAGGCCATACTACTCTGCTTTTTAAAAAAGAAAGCAGTGAGTCAGCCTTACAGTGCGATTGCCAAATTTTTATGTTTTCAAAACGACGCTTTTGATTTTTTGTTTTTGTTTTTGAAAAACGAGCTCCAGCTCGGGATCGAGAATGCACGTGGCTTCAACCTTTGAACAGCTCGAGATCTATTGGTAAATCTTGTTGCGATGTGCAAGAATATTGACGACAACGTGCATAGATCGAGAGCTGTTTATGCAGAAATCAGGGCTTGAGATCGATCGGGACATACATAATTTCAGTTTCAAAAAGGATGCCGGAGATCTAAACGTCCTCTATATTTTACAGAAAACACCCTTGAGTCGTTGCTCCCTTCCAGTTCGCACCCCGAATCACTCCCTCGCTCTACTCCTCTCCCACCTCCGGCGATGGCCGGCCGCCTCGCCGGCGCCTCCTCTCCCCTCCCCCGGGCGCTCCTCCTCCTCGCCACAGTAGCCCTCCTCTCTATATCCTTCCTCTCCCTCCGCTCGCTCCGCCCCGCCGCGGCCCCCTCCCTCTCCGTCGATGAATCCCGCCGCCTCCCCTCCTCGCTGGCGGCGTCGCGCCCGAGCGTGTACCACTCCCCCGAGGCGTTCGCGGCGGGGTACGCGGACATGGAGCGGAGCTTCAAGGTCTACATCTACCCGGACGGCGACCCCAAGACCTTCTACCAGACGCCGCGGAAGCTCACCGGCAAGTACGCCAGCGAGGGATACTTCTTCCAAAACATCCGGGAGAGCCACTTACGCACCGAAGACCCCGCCAGGGCCGACCTCTTCTTCGTCCCCATCTCGCCCCACAAGATGCGCGGCAAGGTCCCATACGCTCTCTCTAGCCCTAATCGTTTCATCACATTGCATTGCTCTACTTTCCTTCCAAAAGTTCAGTATACAGCTGAGTGACCAGAAGCGACTTGATTGAATTGTTATTGCAATCACTTACATGCATCGTTTTTAGCATTGCAGGGTACTTCGTATGAAAATATGACAATGATAGTTAAGGATTATGTTGAAGGCTTGATAAACAAGTACCCTTACTGGAACCGGACACTAGGAGCTGACCACTTCTTTGTCACATGCCATGACGTAGGCGTGAGAGCGTTCGAAGGACTTCCATTCATGGTGAAGAACTCCATTAGAGTTGTCTGCTCACCAAGCTATAATGTTGACTTTATACCTCACAAGGATGTTGCTCTGCCTCAAGTATTGCAGCCATTTGCTCTACCTGAAGGGGGGAATGACGTTGAAAACAGGTTGAGATAGCACTTCCTTTTTTGTTGTGCTATATTATGTACTTATAAGTGCCTCTATATGTGATCTAAAAAAACTTCTACATGCTAGTTTTTATTCGATAGAGTTTAAAACTCCTCCTTTCTGTCCCAAACAAGTTGGAGTAGGCTAGATATGAAACCCTTTTAGGAGGACTTCCGAGGAGGTCATCCATCCTAGTACTACTCTCGCCCAAATGGGTTTCATACCAAGCCTATCACAACCCTTACCCTTAGATATGAAACCATTTCACGAGGACTTCTCAGGAGGTCACCCATCCTAGTACTACTCTCGCCCAAATGGATTTCATACCCATGAGACTGGCTAGTTTTTACGTTGGCTCGCCAAGCCTATCACAACCCTCCTCGTTTACCCGGGCTTGGGACCGGCTATGCCTAGAAGAAATAGGCGGAGTTAGAGTTTAAAACTCCTGAGTATATTTTTTGCTAGACTTGATGGCTTGGTGTCTTCCACTAGAACTCTAATACTATAGCCTCTTGCAAAGTGAATATCTGGTTTATGTAGAAGTTTTCAGAAACATACACACTTATTTACCCAATTGTCTCCTTATTCATGTATTGAAGTTTATACTCTCTGAATCGGATTAGTCAGAAGTGTGCATGATTTTACACTGTGCTTAATGTTTTGTTCTGGTGCATATGGAATTTGGAAGTGCCCGTAGTTGATAACCATAAACTGGTTGTAACTACAGCCTAAACATCTATTTGCACTCTTCCTAAATCTATATCTTGTTACTTGGAAACAGGACAAATCTTGGTTTTTGGGCTGGTCATCGCAATTCAAAAATAAGAGTTATTTTAGCGCGAGTCTGGGAGAATGATACAGAGCTGGCTATCAGCAATAATCGGATTAATAGAGCTATTGGAGAGCTAGTTTATCAGAAGCAGTTCTACCGTACTAAGTTCTGTATCTGTCCTGGTGGCTCTCAAGTTAACAGTGCTCGTATATCTGATTCAATACACTATGGTTGTGTGCCTGGTTAGTACTTTTGACATGCAAAATACATCTCACCCATGACAATTCGTTGTTGTATTCCCTTTTCACGGGCACTCATTATTTTCGAACTCCCCAGATTATTATGTACTAATTCATTATATTCTGTTCTTTTAGTTATTTTGTCGGACTACTATGATCTGCCTTTCAATGATGTTCTTAACTGGAGAAAGTTTGCGGTTGTACTTAAGGAGCGTGATGTATACAAACTGAAGGGTATATTGAAATCTATATCACAGGAAGAATTTGTTGCATTGCACAAATCTCTAGTTCAGGTATGCATATCCCGAGGAAGATTTTGTCATTATAGAACTTCCATGCTCATTCAGCTTCCCTTATCTACAAGACAGAGTAGTTATTTACAATCGGAAGAATGTTGTTGCATATTAAATCTAATTGCTATAGACTATAATCTAAAAGACCAGCATACAAAGTAACAAGAGCACATATTTTGTTCGTTGGTCGAGTTTCTAATATGTCACCTGTCTTGTCATTAGACTATTAGCTGCTCTGAAGTTTGTTTGTAAGACCCGAGTAACAGATAATTTCATTTTACGACTGTTTTCTGCAGTGCACCAAAAACTAGATGGCTACAAAAATTTCTAGTGCAGTCCGATACTAACATGTTAAGTTGGATTGCAGGTTCAGAAACACTTCGTATGGCACTCACCTCCTCTTCCTTATGATGCATTCCACATGGTTATGTATGAGCTGTGGCTGCGGCATCATGTGATCAAGTACTAACTCAAGGCTACACACTTGCTGCTTGCGACATTATGGCCTGATCCATCGGAGTGATCTGACAGATCTACCTGCTAGTGCCATACACAGTATTGCGTCTATTGTTCGCCCAGCTGCTGGATGGATCATTCAGCGGAAGATGCAACATAAAGCATCAACATAGGAAAGTAGGTCATCATCGATATCGCAAAACCGGTGTTCTATTAGGTCATTTTTGCTAGATTAGCTGGTTCCCCCCACATTGGAGTCTTTTCTGTAACGCTATTACTGATGAACTTCCACTGATCGACCTGAGTGACCGCATATGCTTTCTCGTACAAATTTTGCACCTACTCTTGTAAATTAATGTACGCTATTACTGATGAGATAGTAAGCATCCAGATATATATCAGATTGACATGCTCTATACGTTTTGCTCCGGTGAGAAGGATCCAATTGCTTTACCCTTGTACAGTAAGTCAGTAATGTATGGTATTGCTGATGAGATATGTTGGATCGACATGCTAGCATTACAAAGAACGACTTGTGACATTTTGCTCAGGGGCTAATATTGCTTTGCACGCCAGTATCCATGTACACCCAGAGGAAAAATGCGAACTCATTTTGCGAAACATAGTTGCAGATGAAGCAGTTTGACAGGCTAGCATCACAAAGAAGAGTTGAACGTATCAGCAATGAGAGGAGATTCGCACTAGCAGGTTTCGTCATAGTCGAGTTGAGTCAAAATATTGCATAAATCACCTGATCTAAATGTACTTGAAAGTTGCTGAATTCATGTGGTTCAACGTGGGTAACACCGTTACAGACATACAGCATGGCACGCGGCAGAGCAAGCAGACTGCCATGGGTCACTATAGGTTTGTCTAGCACCACTGACATTTGTGTAGTAATGTTAAATTTTCAGATTTGACATTACAAACTTATATATATGACACAAGGCAATTTATTTTTCCAGAGATGGACTGTGCACCAAGACAATAGCGAGGATGTAGCATCTTCGGGCACAATGTGTTGCAGCCTTTAACAAGAGCAGACGCGGAGTGATCACTTGATAAGAATGCACCTGATTGGTGAACCCTCGGCCCCAACCAGTCTTAGAGGTAAGCAGTGGAGCATGTATAGTCCAGTGTTGACGTTGTCTAGTTTCAGGGCTTCAACTAGGATGATATCCTGACAGAACAAAGTAAACCGACCGATATTATCAATCAGTAATGCAATCTCTAAGAAGATAAGTTTATCGTGTTCATCACCGATATGTGAAATTAGTGTTCTTTGGAGGAGCATTAAAATATTGTAAGCAACCATTGTTCCCCTAAAAGAGGTTAATTAGCAAGGAAATTGTGGAACCAAGACTTCGGTCAATTCGTAAACATCCATGCTGTATTATCATGTTTTCAGGGATTCAGTCAGTAATGCTGGAGAAGGAATTTTCTGCTGTAGATTCGGGGAATAAGCAACATAGGATCAGAGGTTAGTACAGAATAACTGGTGTCTTCAGTTTCATATTTCTGTTTGGGATCATGAAAGGGCAACATCTTACCGCATTTTTGAAAAAGGCTACATGGGCTGAGATCAAGTGATCAAACGAAGCAACTGATATATAGTCAATCCCTGCAGAATTACCAATATTATTCTGTTAGGTTCACATCAGATAGGTGATAGGTGCAATATATTGATCCACCAAGCAAAAAGGTCATGAACTAACTGAACCTAGGTAGTTTACAATTTCTCAAGGTTCTTGCAAATATGGTAAGATACCAATACAGCTCCTGTTTACTTACCAACCAGCTTGATGTCGGTGTTGTCAACTAACCACTGTGCACCATCCTCCGTAAATCCAACATAACTCAGATCACCAGCTGCCTTCCACATGAGCCCCCTACATATCAAATCATGTGCTTACATACATGTTCAACCACATCATTTGAAACGATCGAGTAATGATATGGTGAAAAATTGTATTTTCTACTTGAATATCTACCTGTCTGTGTTCAGTGTCCTGAAGAGAACTCGGCGAACACCTTTCGGTATATTTAGGGATTCCATTGTTTCAGCTGCATAGAAATAGTGGGGGCATCATATACCAAATACTAGACAGCATGGACCTGAATCGAATGTGTTTTCTTAGTAATAATTTCAGCCCTACTTCTTTTCAAAGTGCAGATGTTGGTTTATGTATATTGCATTAGCATGAAACCACCGTGATAACCATGAATTCGATAGAGAAACCAATATCTGAATAGTACGCCATACGAGTGAAGCTGAATATTACGCTATACGAGTGAAGCATGTGTATATCTCTTGTCATGTTAAATTAGTCTTGTGGCATGATATGAGAAGTTCATAAGCAGGGTGATTCATCAATAAAAGAGAGGAAATCCTGCATGCCCTACCTGTTATATTCGTGTGTCTTGGAACATCGATCAGCAACGCAGGACCTGTCCAGGAACAGGAACAAGTCAAGTGCCAAAATCATTCACAAGTGCTCCAGCTAATCTTAACAAAGTCTGGCGGCCAAATCTGTCGGCCGAAAAAGTTACTGCAAGAAAGAAAGCCAGGGATGCGCACCGTTGAGGACATCGAGGTCGAGCGTGTCGACGTCGAGGCCGGCGGCGAAGTGGGCCTGGTTCATGTGTCCCGGCGCGTCGACGTGGGTGCCCATGTGGCACTCCATCCGGAGCTCCGACAGGTTGTACTCCGACCCGTCCTCCATGGACGCCTTGAGCCGCACCAGGGGCCCCACCGTCGCGCCGGGCGCGAACGCCGGCATGACAGCCCGGTACGCGTGCGTGATGTCCACGATGCGCCCGCCGCCGTACTCCTCCAGCGCCGGGCCATGGCGGTGGCGCGCCGCCCCACCGCCCAGCGCCGGGCCGCAGGTGTCGGACTCCGCGCCCGCGTACCCCGGGTGCGCGTCGCCGGCCGCCGTGGCGAGAGCCTGGCGCGCCGGGAGGAGGATCAGCAGCAGGAGGAGGTTCAGAGCCGCCGCGGCCATGGTGGCTGGCCGACTTGCCGTGTCGTGCCGAGCGTTCTCTCAAGCTGGAGTCCTGTGGACTCTGGGGAGCGATGGTTACTGGAAGTCGCACCTACTCCTACTACTCTGATCTTGCTGATTCCTGGTGTCAATTCAGCACTGGATGGGGACCACCGGGAGGCTGCCGATAAGTACACACGAGTTCAGTTGACTGAGTTGCCTTCAGCTTCCGTCAGCTCTGCATTTTAAGTCTGTCCGAAGTCCAAGTTCAGTATTCGTGCCCATCTGTTGGTAATGGGATCACGTTCATTTCCTTGGGCCTTTTGTAGCTACAGTACCTCAGCGAATGGGGTGGTTACCCAGATAAAACTTGTTTTATCTGTGGTTTTGTGGTGTAGCAAAGCGTGGCATCATTAGGCACCGCCCAAACAAGCTCGAAGAGCCGACAACCAACAGTGTGCAGTCCTGACTCCTGAGTCGCTTGGGCAGACGGTGGCGTCGTTTGTCGGTGACTCCGGTCGCGGTGGTCGTCGGCGACGAGGGCCGCTCCTCACGCTCCGGGATCTGGTGGTGGACGGTTCTTCCTTGGCGCGCGGCGCGACCGGCGCGGCCACGGTGGCGCGGTGGGCAGGCGGCGGCGCTTCTCCCTCTTCTTGCGGACAACTCCCAGGCGGGCGGTTTGGGCAGCGTGCGGGCCGGGACAGGGGTCCCGGGCCCTCAAGCCCAACGCTGCGCCCCAGATCTAGCGTGATGTCGGCCACCAGGGGGTCGTCGGCCGCGGATCTTGGTTGGAGTCAGGTTTCCACGGATCTGGGCGGTGGTGTGGTTGCAGGCCTGGTGGTGCCCCTGGCCGGAGTTTCGGGTGTCCTCGGCGGGTGGCCATTGTCCCGTCAGTTTCAGCAGCGCGTGGAGTTTACGCCGGGGCGGCGGCCCTGGACCGGTGGTAGCCATGTTGGTCGGCGGGCGAGCCAATGGCTAAAGGTGCTGGCCGGCGATCACGGTCGTGTGGACGGCGTGGTGGCTGGCGAGCAGCACACGGTGGCAGCGGTACAGTGGTCGCAGGGGCGGCTATCCGTACCTGGTGTGGGAGGCAGGAAGGTCATGCCGAGGGGAAACCTGGCCCAGCCCTGCTGGGCCACGACGGCGACGTCCGCAGACGTCGTCCCCTTCTTGAAGGCGTCGTGGTGGCTTCTTCCCGTGCTCTCACAACCTCCGGGTGAAAACCCAAGATCCTCGGATCGGGCGGTGGCGGCGCTTTGGCGTCGTTCTCTTCTTGAAGATGCTGCCTTGGAGTCCACTGTGTGCGGCTCCCGAAGGTCGTGTGGCGGAGATGACGGCGCTTCTTCGGATGGTGTTGGCTCTTCGTGGTGCATTCTTCGGCAAAGCTTTCATCTTGGTCTGCAACCCCGGCGTTTCTTGTTTTGGTCTCTCTTGTTGAGGCATTTTGTCTCCTCGGTAGACCTATTCTTGTGTGGGTGTGTGTAGACCGTTGTTGTAAGCTGGGTTCAGCTCCTTGTAATCTGTCGCCGTTGTTGGCGTTATTAATTTAACGCTGGGCCTTTGGCCTCTGTTCTAAAGTCGCTTTTTCTCTCTTAATATCTTTATGATACCGATTGCTTATTGAGCAGTTGTAATATTTAAATTGATTCGACAAGAATACGTTAGCGGATATAGCAAACCGTAGGTGTTTATTTATCATATATTTGTCATGGTTATGTCAGTACTGTCGATTACAATACATGTACTCTGCTTCTTGTTATTTTGGCACTGTTATCTTGTATCGAATTTGTTAAAATTACGGATGTGCGCGGAAGGTTTGACTATTTAAAAATAAACAGTTTGTCAGGTTGTCATTCAAAGAAGAGCTCAAAATATCAATTAATACTGATATGCTTCATCGGATGAGTGAAATCACTCAAAACAAAAGGTACCTGAAAATTGCTGGACAAAAGGTTCAGTGTGGCTTGCAGATCAACAGCGGCATTCGGCAGCACAACCACACTGCAATTACACTGTACGTATGTATTGCATGAGTGAATTATCTGTAGTAATGCTACATATCTTTTGACGATTGAAATACTTCGTCGACAGTACAAACACATTTACATGACATGGTTCCTGAAAAAAGATATGTAGCGTTTATTTTGCAGAGATGGAGACGTTAGCCTGTATGCTGCATCAGCGGGACGATAGATTGCAGTCTTCGAGAAGAGCAGATCACTTGATAAGAATGCACCTGACCGGCGAACCCTCAGAGCCAACCAATCTCAGAGGTAAGCAGTGTAGCATGTATACTCCAGTTTTGATGTTGTCCAGCTTCAGAAATTCGACTAAGATGATATCCTGACAGAACAAAGTAAAGCGAACAGAGTAACCAAATACTGTACCCCAAAGAGGTTAATTAGCAAGGACACTCTGGAACCAAGACTTGGGTCAATTAGTCAACAACATGCAGTGCTCTAACAATATTATTTTCAGAATTGGTTATTTAGTCGGTAACGTTTGGGAAAGTATATTTCTGCAGTAGATTAGGGAAATAAGCAGCATATGACTACAGAGTACAGACTAAAGGGCAACAAGGTTAACCGATGCCATAGATGTTTACTTCTTTTCACACGCAGATAAGGGTAGCATCATACCGCATTTTTGAAAAATACCACATGGGCAGAGGCCGCGTGATCAAACGATGCCACTGATAGATAATCAATCCCTGCAGATTTGCCAATACCACAATGTTAAGATTTACACTAGACAATATAAGGAAATACGTATGTTGATCCGCCAAGCGAAAAGGTCATACTAGTAACAAAACCTATCAAGCACAATATAAGACCGACATAACCAGGTCATGAGTCCCTGATTTTCTAAAAAAATAACCAGGTCATGAAGAAAAAGTATATAAATACTACTATGTGGTATGATCTGTAATTCCAATATAGTACCACTCACCAACCAGCTTGATGTCGGTGTTGTCAACTAACCATTGTGCACCATCCTCTGTAAATCCAACATAACTCATATCACCTCCTTCCTTCCACGAGAGCCCCCTATATATCATTTGCTTACACTTTATGTGCTAATGATATTGTGAATATATACTTGAACATATGCCCTTAATAGAGGCATGCCTGTCTGTGTTCAGTGTCCTGAAGAGAACTCGACGAACTCCTTTCGGTATATTTAGGGATTCCATTGCTTGAGCTGCATAGAGTTAGTGGAGAATCATATACCAGATACTAGGCTGCATCCAATTCCAACTAGAATATTCTTAGTGAAAACGTCGGGGAACACTTATTTTTCTGTTAAAAGGCAAATGGTGCCCTATGCGTAATGAATTCAGATATGTACCAGTGCAAAATTCTTGATTATGGTAAACCAATATCTGAATACAACACCATGGCATGCTAAATTAATCTCGTGACATCATATGATAAGAAGTTTGCTAGCAAGGTGATTCATCAATGATGTGGTGGGGGAGGTGGAGCTTTGTGGAAAGAAAGAAAACCCTGCATGAGTTACCTGTTATATTTGTGTGTCTCTGAACATCGACCAGTAATGCAGGACCTGTCCAGCAACAAGAACAAATCAATCACAAGTATCATGCTAATAATGCATTGAAGTACATGCGATTTTGTGTCCAGAAAAAGGGTGTTTCAAACCCCTTTAGTGGATACTTTTGAACGGCTATTCTAATCAGAGAGATTAGCGGAACATGTCTAGTGATACACTGATACACCGGGTGCACAGCTAGAGCCCGGTGGCTCTACTCCCCATGTTCTTCGCATAGTATCACTACTTAGTACACAAACTCGCTAACATGGCAGGCCGGAGATTGACAAACACTAACCAAAGCTTGGTTCTGGTCGGAGAACAAAAGGCGAGCTCACCGTTGAGGACTTCGAGGTCGAGCGTGTCGACGTCGAGGCCGGCGGCGAAGTGGGCCTGGTTGAAGTGCCCCGGCGCGTCGAGGTGGGTCCGGTGTGGCACTCCATATGGAGCTCCGACAGGTTGTACTCTGAGCCGTTCTCCATCGACTCCTTGAGCCGCAGCACGGGGCCCACGGTCGCGCCCGGCGCGTACGCCGGCTTGCCCGGCATGTACGCTTGCGTGATGTCCACGATGCGCCCGCCGCCGTACTCCTCCAGCTCCGGGCCGTGACGCCGGACGGCCGCGCCTCCAGAAGAGGAGCCGCCCAGCGCCGGCCCGCAGGTGTCGGGCCCCGCGCCCGCGTAGCCCGGGTGCGCGTCGCCGGCCGCCGTGCCGAGAGCCTGGCGCGCCGGGATGAGGATCAGCAGGATGATGATGAGAGCCGCCATGGTCGCCGATCTCTCGTTGCGAGCGCTCTCACCTTGGACTTTGGAGTCTGCGCTCTGGTACTGATGGAGTGATGGTTACTGCCTTACTGGAAAATAATGGAATGCGGAGTGCCACTCCTTTCTGGCGTCGAAACCACGCAATATTTTAGTCTCCAAACGACGAAATAGGCCCACCCGATACAACAAACAAGCTCGAAATGCTGGGCAGCAAACATACACTCAAAGAAAAGAGAGAAAAGTAAAAAAAATGGAGACATAGGTGGATTGACTAAGTTATGACAACTCGGAACCGTTGCACCCTCTCTGGCGAATTACCACCACGCTCCGAGCACTGAATCGACGAGTACCAAGCAGCATCTTCAGAAAGGCACGCACACGCTGCTGCCCGAACCAGCACACTGGTTCTAGGGTTTCCCCCGGCAAACAGAGGGATGCGGACAAAAGGTAGCCACGACGCCCTTCAGGAAGGGATGAGGCCACCCGGAGGCAGCACCGCGTCGGTGTCGGTCGAGCCGACAAGGATTTCTCCCGCACCTAACCATAATCCCTAGACGATCCGTAACACCGAAGCCCCGCAAGACGAGGTCTTGCCACCACCAAACTAGCCGCCCAGCAATCATGCGCCACCACGGTCACGAAGCCGCCATCACCGTCGCACCGAAGCCGCCTTCCCGAGATCTGCAAGACGAAGGCAGGAGTAGATTGTACCGGGGTCATCAGAACCGCGGCCGCGCGGGAGGGAACGCCTCCACCGCCAGAAGCGGTAGTCGACCGGACGAAGCAGCAGAGCACACCAGTCCCCGTTAGGTCCGGCCGGCCCAGCGGACCCGTAAAGCCCCACAGAGGCACACCAGTCCCAACAAGATCCGGCCAGGCCCAGATCAGGCCCGTAAAGCCCGCCACCACGCTGCAACATGCCGGCCACTATCGCTGCTGTCCCTTGCACCATCTACCTTGCCGCCATCTGCAGTGCAAACGTCCGGGAAGACCAGCCCGCCCCGACCCAGATGGGGCCCGTCGGGCCCAGATCTGGGCCGCTGGGCGCCGCCGGCCGCCCGCAGCACTACGCTACCCCGCAGCATGCCGCTAGCACCGCCGGATCGTGACCTCCCGACCAGGGCCGGACCGCCGCCACCCTAGAATCACCGCCGCCGGAGGAGAGCCACCCCGCGAGGCCTCCAACGCGCGCGGGTAGTGGACAGCCGCCGCCGCCGGCCACTCCCGAGCAGCGCTCGACAACGCATGCCGACGGCGGCGGGAGGAGAAGGCAGCGAGGGGGTCGAGAGCAAGGAGAAGGGGAGCCACGCCGGCCGCCGCGGGGGCGGCGCGGACGCGGAGAGAGAAGAGGAGGGGGAGGGGAGGGCCGGCGGCGGCGCGGGCGCGGTTAGGGTTGGGGAGAGTCGCGGGAGGTCTGCGTTGAGAGAAGTCTATATGGTCTGCCCGCTGTTTTTCCGTCTCTCCAAACAGCCCCCGGCGAATATCTTATCGTACAATGGCATGTGCCCATTTCTCCAAACAGGGAGGACGTTTATTTCCTTCATGAGCTATATACATTACAAGTCCCACAACTTGCAAAGTGTGAATCCGTGGTACATATACTTGTCCTGAAGGAGCAAATAGGTCCACAATCATTCTAGAGGTGACATGTGGCCTTGTAACTTTTGCAGAAAAATCCCTATATATTTTCTTTCTCGCAGGTGAGCCCTAGATGCTCACTTACGTGTGGAGCCCCCACATGTCAGTGAAGGACGAAGGAATTAAAATTTGGAGCGCAGGTTGTGGAATCGAACTCACAGCTTGAAGGTTCGGCACACGTGTGCACAGCCACTAAGGCAAGCTGTGCATCATGTTAATTTTTGGGGTCTAAATACACTATATATAGACGTATGACTAGTGCGGAGAGCAGAACGAGATTGGCGACGCGGCCGGGCGCCGGGGCAGGTCACTGGCGTCGCTACTAACGCCAGAAGGGTCGACTCGCGCGAACCGCTGCCGATCACCTTCTTCTGGATAGCGTTCCAGTACATGTTCCTCGGGTCGGCGAACCTATTCACCCTCGCGGGTCTGCTGGTCCTGGAGTTCTTCTCCAGCGAGGCGCCGCCGCGGATGCGGTCGGTGGCGACATCGCCGTGGTGCGCGTATCTGGCGCTGGGATACTACCCGAGCGGTGCAGCGCCAGGCGCCAGGCGTGCACGTTGCAGGAGGTGTAGGTCGTGCTCATGGTGCTCCCCATCTTCCTCGCCACCATCATGCATGCTCAACTACTGCATAGCCCAACTCTCGACATTCTCCGTGGAGTAGACGACCATGATGGAGACGTACCTCGGGAGTATGGGTCACAAGGTGCCCGGGGCGTGACCGCCGGTGTTCCCCGTCGCGATGGCGAACGTCGCCGGTCACTCCAGGAGATGCCAGTGACCGCGACTGTAGTGTTGCTCTTCGTGCTAAGTTGTGTATAATTAATAGCTTTTCCCACACGTAACACAAAGCAGTTCTTGCTGTAGTGGTTATGCTCGCGTTTGCTGGTACTGTAGGTCGTTAGTTCGAATCCCAACTTGCCATTGTTATTTTAATTCTTTAGTCTATCGCTGACACGTGGGGCTCGGATGCAAGTGAGCATCTAGGGCTCACCCGCGAGAGAAAAATATACAGGGATTTTTCTGCAAAAGTTGCAAGGACACGTGTCACCTTTAGAATGACTGTGGACCTATTTGCTCACTCGGGACAAGTTTAGGTACCACGGGTTCACACCTTGCAAGTTGTGAGAGTAATTTGCACCTACCGAGCAAGTTGTGGGACTTCTAATGTATATACCTCTTCCTTTATTTTCAAAATGGGGTATACCTCAGCCTCTGCACACAGCCGTTTATTGCATGGTTCAGTAGTATCAAAGCTTATACATCTTGAGCTGAGCGTAGCTCAGTGGCAGGTGAGGCAGTGGCCTCCCTCCCCACCCAGAGATCGACTCCCCAAGGGAGCGATTTTCCTGGGCGTCTCACCCGCGGGCACTATTCACTGCGAACAGTGTTTGCACTGTAGCAACACTGTACAAAGTACACTGTAGCCCCAAAACGTTGCATGCAGCCATATAAAAAAGACACCACATGCAACTTGTTTAATTAGCCCAAAACATGAGAGATTTTCTACACAATTAATTAATCGTGCTATTTATTAGTGTCTTTTTGTTTTTCTTTGGTGTCTGAAAAATGAGAAAGTATACTTATATACTAAAACAGAGAGAGTAGTTATATTTTGATATGATGTACTCCAGAGTCTCTTTTATTTTGCGAAAATACTCTATAGTCAGTTTATCAATTAAGTTAGATCACTAAAGAGAGAGTAGTTGGAGTGGATTGCGGCTAGGAGTTCTTACATATAAAGGTGCTTTAAATTTATAAAAAAAACTTTGTAAGGATCTTGTAATCTATCGAGCAACTCGACAAACTCATTCAGATGCTTGGAACTTTGCCTAATGAGTACTCTTTTATGGTCAATCTAAGTCATTTAAACTTGACGCCGTAGCGGGTTGATGTTTTTATGGTAAATAATCTTTCAATTTTGAATTTCAAATTTTGACTCAGAATCTGACCAATAATTTTCCGGTTCGTGCTTACCGGAAATCTCGGCCCCCTCCGAGATTTTTTTCAATGTGATAACCAAATCCTTCATCACAATCAACATTATAATCTAAGAAAATCTTAGTCTACTACGTCTAGACGGACTTTTTTTTTGTATTTACTGCTTGTTTGCTTAACTTATATTTTTATTGCCTGCCAGTCCGAGCGAAGCAGCAACACTCTGGTTACTCTGGTGGCACAGGAACACGGGTGGTGGCGATCACGAGAAGGTCGGCCTTCCTCCGCGTGGTGATCCCGGCCTCCTCCGTCATGTCCAACCCTGCCGGGTCCACGGCACCAGGCAGCTCCAGGTCGAAGTGGAAGAGCAGCGCGGCGAGCGCGAGCTCGATATGCGCCAGGCCGAACATCATCCCCGGGCACATCCTCCGTCCCGCCCCGAACGGTATGAACTCGAAGTCCGTCCCCTTGAAGTCCCTCCCGCCACCACCTTGCCGATCCAGATCAAACCTCTCCGGCACGAACTCTTCCGGCGCGTCCCAGTGCGCGGGATCTCTGGCGATCGCCCACGCGTTCACGAGCACCGTGGCGCCCTCGGGGACGTCGTACCCGAGCACCTGGCACGGGCTGCGGCATTGCCGGAGCGTCAGCAACGGGCCCGGCACGTGCAGCCGGAGCGTCTCCTTGATGACCATGTGTAGGTAGTGGAGGTTGCCGAGGCCGTCCTCCGTCACCTTGGTGTTGCTGACCAGTGCTTGCCGGACCTCCTCTTGCGCCTTGTGCCGAACACTCGGGTTCCGCATCAACTCCGCCATCATCCACTGCAACGCCGTCGTCGCCGTCTCGCTGCCGGCGGCGAACATGTCCTGTACGTGTGAGAAAAACAGAGCAGCTAACATTGATTTCGTGGCGCGCATGAATGGCATAGTACCGCATGGAGATTGCAGATTGTTGTGTCCAGACTTACAATCATGACGAATTTGATGTTGTCGGTGGTGAGTGGGTGCTGGGAGCCCAATTCTTTCTGCAGCCCGAGGAGCACGTCGACCAAGTCCTCGTCTTCTACATCTTCGGAGGCAGCTTTTCTCTCCCGGTGCTCCTGGATGACGGCGTCCATGATCTCCAGCATCGCGCGGCGGCAGCGCTTGATCCGGCCGGGCTCGCGACTGACGAGCATCGCGAGGCGCGAGGACGGGAACAGGTCTGGCAGACTCAGCCCGGGCATCATGCGGAACATGTCCTCGAACAGCTTCAGGCACGCGTCCCGGCCCTTGAACGGGCGGCTGCCGATGATGGCGCGCACGGTGGAGTCCGCGACGTACGCCGCTATAATCTCCGTCAGGTTCACCGGACACGACCCCGACGGCGAGGCGACGGAGCGGAGGAGGCGGCGGAGCTCGTCCTGGCGGACGGGGCGGAAGGAGTGGACGCGGCGGGCGCTGAGAAGCTCCTGGGTGCAGATCTTGCGGAGCTGACGCCAGTCGTCGCCGTAGGGCGCGAAGACGAGGCCCTCGGAGCCTTGGAACCAGAGGCGCGACATGGGCCCGACGGGACGCGACGCGAAGGCCGGGTCGTGTGTCTTCATGATCTCGCGCGCCGCGTCCGGGGACGAGGCAACCATGGCTGTGACCTCGCCGAAGCGGAGCAGCATCAGCGGGCCATGGCGGCGCGCCAGGTCGCGCAGGGCGCGGTGCGGGAGAGCGCCCGCGAGGTGGTGCAGGTGGCCGATCACCGGCAGCGCCCACGGCCCCGGCGGGAGCCGCGCTCGTGGCGCCGAGCGTCTGAGCAGGAGGGGGATGATGGCAAGGAGCGGCACGAGCAGCAGGTAGAGTGGGACGTCCATGGCTGCTTGGACACAGGCCCGACCCTCGGATGGCGGGAACGCGGGAGGAGTGGCATGTAGTACCAGCTAGCAGCGTACTGGTACGAAGCTTTGTACCAGGGCATCACACAATTGGTATGCATCCGTGTTACATGGGTGCAACTCACGTCAAAGATACTGAAACGGCAGTGAAATTTCATTGCAGCTAGGTGGTTTATTAGATGATCTAGAATCTTGCTACACCGAGGATGACTGACCTCGACGTACGCACGCTTGCGAGAGATAATGGTGGGCTTTATGAATCAAAGTTCGACAAAAGAGTAAGTGATAGTGAATTATCTAAAGATTGGTGTAGTTAGAGCATATCCGGCCGGGCACCCAATAAACCGTCCGGCAACAGCACCGAACGAGCAATATTGGGTACACCGGCACATGCTGCCGCCGTATTGGGAACGATTTCCAATAACATTTTGACTAACTTATTTGTAATTTAAAAATTATGCAAATTAAAACACACATAGTTTTGAACATACATTCAAAGTCTTGGCTGTAATTTAAAGTCTCACCCCCACCAAACCGCCGCGAAAGCAGGCCACACATGTTATATAGGATAAATCAAATGGAAGATATTGGCAAGGTTCACTGCTGCCATGGCGGCCGTCTTCTTCAACATTATCGCGCCGTTGTGTGCCTAACACCCGCAGAGGACATCCCTCTCCCACGTCTCGTCGGATTTCCATTCTGGCTTGTCCTTGAAAGAACGGGGCTTGCGCCGAGGACAAACGCCGAATGCAGTATCTATATCCTTCGGCTTCTCTTTGGGTAGGCATTGCGGAGCCATGGCGATGAGGGCGCTGGGTGCGTCGACTGACGACGTAGGATGGGCGGAACGGAAGCGGTACGGGGGAAATGAATTGGGAGGAGGAAAAGGGAAGGGAAATAGGGTTTCTGTTGTGCCTATGACAGCACGGGCCCGTCTGTCGGTATCCAATGTGGCGACCACGGTTTTGTCCGGCACTTCCAAGTAGCTCCCTATGGTACACAGTCGGCCCGATAGCGTCGTACAACATATTGGGCCACACCAGATGAAAACGCGCTATTGGGGGAGCGGTTTTTCTTCTGACTCACCCCATATCCCGATCGGAAGGGCTATTAGAGCCGCAAGTGGAGATGCTCCTATTGGTGGATCGCAGACCACTCTTCATAACTCCATTAGAAAGCCCACACTCACACATGGCGCTACTAGTTTTTTGTCAAAAAACAAAGACACTCTGCATCAATTACTTTTCAAAATGGAGGATGAACCACCAACCTTTGCATTAAAATGATGCACACAACCTTTCTTATTATAAGAAATAAATCAATCAACTGGAAGTCACCATCAAGGCGATTACTCGCTACACGTACAAGATTGATGAAGGGGTGGACCCTGAAGCCACGTGCCCTGGCCTCACACACGGGCGCACACCATCTAAATTTGGAGGCTTCCACTGAGCCACCCAATAGCGAGACGGGAGCACACAAACTAGTTCAGCAGACACTCAACGCAAACCACATGGCGCACACTCAGAAGCCGCTACCGCCGTCCTCCACCAGCCCATCTTTAGGATAGATCAACACATTGAACTTGTCAAGCTTGCCATCAGCGCCACCACGACGCCAGAGAACGCCACCATCCTGCATGTGTCCATCATCCCGCATCCGCCGCTGAAACTCTTGCTGCCCTCAGAAGCCATGCCGCTCCACCTTCTGCCCTCTTCAACTAGTAGCTGCTCCAAAACAACGCACTCAGGTGGGAGAACGACGCATAGCGCCGCCATCGTTCGATCCGTAGACCCAGATCAAGGGTTTCCCCCGGAACAACCCAAGTGTGGACGCGACAACTACATTGAAGATGCCTTTGACAAGGCCATCATCCGCCATGACCAGAGTTGGCTCGGTTGTCACCGGCAGTCTCGCATCCCCACTACCTAGTTCATGATGCATCCACCGAGAACCGGCGGATATGCACGGTGAAATGAGATGCACGAAGCAGCTTCGTCACCATGCAGACCATGGCTGACGCGAGACGGCCTTGTAGCATGCACCGCCCACGATGCCTGATACTTCTCAAACGTATCTATAATTTTTGATGTTCCATGCTTGTTTTAAATGCAATGCTACATGTTTCTACTATAGTTTTATATCATTTTAGACCATTTTCTGGACTAACCTATTAACCCAGTGTCCAGTGCCAGTTTCTATTTATTATGTCTGTGCATTGCAGAAAAGGTCCAAAATTCAAAGTGCTCAGAAAAATCCCAAAACATTACGGAAATTCTAATTCGCCAGAAGACTCCGTGAACCAGAAGGACAAGTCCGGGGAGGCCCACAGCCTCCAAACGCACCCTGGGCGCGGCAGAGAGGGGGTCGTCTGGTTGCCTCGTGCACCGCCTCACGCCGCCCTTCGGGCTATATATTCCCCACGATGAAAAAACCCTAACCCCGATGGATTTCTCCAGAAAAGTTCCAGAGCTCCGCCGCCAACAAACCCTAATTTGGGGGACAGAAGTTCCTATTCCGGTACTCTGCCGGGACAGGGAATTGTCCCCAGAGCCATCTCCATCGCCGTTGCTGCTTCCCATGATGCGCCGGGACGGCCCGAGAGTAGTCCTTCATCGAGGCTGAGGGTCGTGCATGTAGCTATGTGGTTATCTCACTCTCCCATGGTGTGATCTTTATGTGATTATGAGCATTGTTAGTGTAGCTGAATTCGTATGATGTTTCCCCTTCGTTGTGTAATGAATATGTTGCTCAATTGATTTTATCTAGTATAATTTCCGGAGTCACCTTTGTCCCACGATGCGAAGTTGACAGTGTGCGTGCCGTGTGTGACTCTATGGATAATAGATTAGAGGGATATTTATCATGAGTTGTTCTTTGTGTTGGATGGCATAATAAAATTGTGGTGTTTGTTTAGTACTATCTTGGGGTGCTCAAAGTGATAGCTAGGGGTGTCCTAGATTGGGAATGGCGGACTTTAAGGTGTGATTTTGTAGCCCTACGCGGTGGTCATGATGTTTCTTATCCAGCCGAAGAATAGTTCCGAGTAGCACCTATGTTGCATAGTGAAAAGGAAGTATCTTGCATGTGTTCGGTTGTGTTAATGTTGTTGAGAGTGACCACTAGTGAAAGTATGATCCCTAGGCCTTGTTTCCAAGCATTGAAACACCGTTTACTCTCAATTTTGTTACATGTTTACTCGCTGCCATTTTTTTGCAGATTACAAATACCACTTGTAATCATCCATATCACTTGCATTTTACCATCTCTTCACCGAACTAGTGCACATATACATTTGACAAGTGTATTGGGTGTGTTGCGGACACAAGAGATTTCTTATATCTTAATTGCAGGGTTGCTTGACAGGGATATCTTTGACCTCTACCTCCCTGAGTTCGATAAACCTTGGGTTACTCACTTACTTAAGGGAAAATTGATGCTGTCCTACAAACCTCTGCACTTGGAGGCCCAACACTGTCTACAAGAATAAAAGCGTGTAGTAGACATCAATTCCATCCACCACACTATCTCTGGGGCAACCGCGCCGTGACGCCCGGCCGCGCCACGCCCGAGCTCTAGTACGCCGCCCCACACCGACGTCCAAGAGTGAGGAGGCGAAGGAGACCCTGCCGCCGCTAGAGGGCGCGATCGGCAACGGCGAGGTAGGAGGAATAAGGGGGAGGGGGCAGCGGTGGCAGATCTAGGGTACCCCTCGGTCGCCAGAGGGGGCAACGCGAGGGGTTACCAATCTAACTAGTACAATTAATACATACGTCATTTCTTTGTTTCATCCATTACAATGTTTAAAACTAGTACAATTCAAGAATCACACAATCGAAACATGGATTAAGATAAGCGCTAGTGTAGGCAAGGAGGAATTTATAATAGCACACATCATAGGCACGGACATGATAAACAAGCGCATTAGAAGTTGATTTCAAGAATAAAATTGTGTTGTAACTCAAACCATTGCCCCATCCACAATCTATTTTTACTCGTTAGTTTCAGATTGACGGGTTGAAAACTCGATCACACTAGGACTAGGGTATGCTTTGAAAAACTTCTTTTTGGACTTTTGTTAGCCGGGCAATAAACACATAGGCTACTATCATATGATGCAACAAGTTATCTCATGGCAGCTTTAGTACCAATATGTTGGAAAGTGTATAAATCTTTGGGTCATAACTTTGAAACACAAAAAATATCATTGAAACATACCACATAGACTTGGGTTTCAAAGATTTCATCGACACAAAGAATGACGACTCCAACGTCGCGAAAAATGGCTAGAGCACTCTTATCTACTTTAAAGGGTTTTTTTTTCGCTTGGACAAAACATGCCGACAATTGGCGTGAGGGAAATTTCCTTCACATCTTCTTGCTTGTGGAGGACGCGGGAAGATGAACTCCTCATCAAAGAGACTGAGGTGACATAACTTGTCCTCTTCGGAGATGGATGATGATGACAAGAAGATAGTGAGGAACTAGGATAGTCAAACTCCGGGGACAAGCAAGGGGAGGATGGATGGAAGAAAGAAGTCAAGGGATAAGGGTGAAGAAAATGGTCGAGGCCGAAAGTAAGAGAGAGAAGCTCGATGAGTTGTTGAACACAACTAAGGAGACGGGGGCCGAAGCATTGCAATTGAACATAGAGTTGGTCGGGAATAAGCCAGATAAATTGGTGTGGTGGCAACAAGTAAAACAAAATGGTGTTAAGAAGTTGACCAAGGAGAGGCACACTGCTGAATGTAATGAGTGTAGGCTTATTCTCATGGAGAATCAGATCATGGTGATGGATCCAAATGAAATTGACGAGAAACCGAGAGCATAGTGGGAGATTAGGTAGGCAGAGATCGTGCAATCAAGGATGTGTTGGGGCAGCTTGATGATGATGAGGAGGTTTGGCCGATGTCGGGGACACGGCTAAAGGACGTCGGCAATGGGAGCGACGACGGTGCGTGATGATCTCCGATGGCTCCTACTTTTTGTTTATGAACTTGTTATATGTTTGCTCCGTGTTTGTTTGTTTGTTACTTGTTCTATGTTTAATCATGCATTTGGGCTAAAAACTATATTTAAGTTTGACTGTGAATGTTTAGAATTATGCATATGAAATGTATCAATATTGTCTCATGTTGAGTACTAGAAATATTATATCATATAGATGTTATTTTGGCATTCCAATATTGCTTGTATTCATAGATGTTATAAACGATAGGTAAATAAACGACGAAGAAAAGCAAGATCAAACCAACGGGGACACGAGATTTAACGTGGAAAACCCTCCAACAAGGGGAGAGAAAAAACCACAGGCGCCAGCCAGCAAATCTTTACTATGATCGGGTGAGGTTACAGACGTCGGGGATTTACAACATGCGACTTATCCTAACCGGCGGCTTACAAGACGTATATATGGTGGTAAAACTCTAAGTCGACTGTAGTCCGACTCGGTAACGGACCAAGCCTCCGGCGACGGGCCTCGCTTCGCTCCGAAGTTAGGCTCTATCTTTATATGAATTTGGATCACATCAAAATAACAATAGATAAGTTAATTAGCTGGAAAAGAAGTTTTGGAATAACAGAACACGAGCTCTGTACTCAATAACAGTTTCTGAGGATACTCAAAACCGATTTCTTGGCACAAGAGAGTTGTTGCTCTTAGGGACGTAAAAGAAAGTGTAATCACACGAAAAACGTAAAGGAAACTGCAACTTCTCTTGTGAAGTTGTGAGACGGAGCGAGGCCATGGCTTGAATCCTGGCCAGCGCGGTCGCAGAGTTTTAGCACAAACGCTTTGCTAATTGCTACACACGTACAGGTCGGATACATACTTCGACTTACATTTAAGGGCGCTGACTGACCATGGCATGCATGCATCAGGCATTCGCGCATGGAGCTAGTGGTGATTAGGGGTTCATTGACCATTGTCATTGCTCCTCCACTGCACGCTGCAGCCTCCGACAGGCCACTGAATCTCAGCAGCCAGGCCGAGCACCTCGCCCAGTGGTCCTCCGATGTCCACCCAGCTGCTTGCTGCGGCGTCATGAACGCTGGCGTCGTCGTCAAGGTCCGCGGCCATCAACGACGATGGCGTGGCCGTGGCCGTGGCGGCCATCTGCTTATTGCAATAGAGCTCGGCGATGTTGTCGTAGTTGAGGCTGAGTCTGTTCTCTCGCTGCTCTGGGAGGCAAACTCCACCGGCGAAGTCCAGGAGGCCTCCCACAGAAGCAGCTTTGCTGCCGCCGGAGGAGTAGTTGTCTAAGGACGACCTGCTACCACGATCAGTTTGAGTGGACGGCTTGTGCCGGTCACGACGAGGACCATCCACCGGAGCAGCTGCATCTTGCTGCTGCTTTTTTGCAGGTGGAGGGTGGCGTGGCCGGCCGGCGCGGTTGAGGTGGCGCTGGCAGTACCTCTGGTCGGGCTCCGCGTCCCTGGCGCAGCGCCACTTCTTGCCGTCCGTACGGCCACACCTCCTCCGCGTGACGGCCTGCTGCATGCACTGCAGCAGCATGGACATCCTCGCAGCCTGCTGGGCCTGGTAATGCGGGACGAGCAGGGGGGTGTTGTAGCAGTAGTAGTAGGACGACGCAGCTGCGGTAGCCGCGGCGGCGGCGGCGGTCCCATTGATATCGGAGAAGAGGAGGTAGGAGGGGATGGGTGCCGAGGCGGCCATGTGCTTGTAGATCAGCGCCTGCCGTTGCAGCTCCACCCACTGCGCCGCCGTGAATAAGCCCCCGCCGGCACCTAGCGCCGATTAATACCGAAATCAGAACATGCATGCAATGAAACTACATTGTACTATATCAGAAACATAGTTCATGCGCGCAAGAACGTAAGTACGGACGTACCCATGGCAGTAGCAGCGGGTGCGGGTGGTATTAACGTTGCCATGGCGGGGCTCTGCCCGACGCCGTTGCCGGCAACCCTGCCGTCGTCCTGCTCCAGCTTCATAGGGTTTCTCATGCTGTTATCCTGGATTCTTCACTCAGGTTGCTGGGTGCCTGTTTCTTTGTCCCCCGGCCGGCCTGGCGACGTTTTTATAAGCCGAGATCGAACGTACGCACGAAGACGACGGAGACCGATCGAGGTCGGGCCGGGCCGGCGCAGGTGGCTACGTCATGGGCTTGATGCATGACCATGATGATGAGGTGAAGTGATCGATCCTACTGCAGCTTTGGCGACCGCCCTAGCTCCATGCCTGTATCAACACAAGTTACACAACAAAGTCCGCTGAATGAGTAGAAAAGGTAAACTATGAGTGCAATTTTTCTCCATGCATCTGATGCATATATACAGTGAAGATCAGCACGCACCGCATGACCCGTCGTTATCCCAGGCGCCGTGAGCACCATGCTGTCCAGGGACCCTCTGTTCAGTTCAACGCTCCACCATTCCGGTCTCCACAAGCCTGCACACAGAAAGAATGGTAACATAAAAGATGGGAGAAACCAAGATGGATCGGCTCGTGCGTAGCTGGGTACGTCGTTTTCCATCACGCCAAAGCATGGACCGAGTGACTTGACATGACAACTGCCTGCCTGCTCACCGCCCGATTACAAGCATGGACCGAGCTGGGATCAATGAAGTGAGAATTCACTCAGATGATGTCACCAAATTTCACTTGCAGCTAGCGCATGCGCAGTTCATTTGTAACGGAGAAAATTTCAATCGCAACGCATGTGCAACCCATATGACGTTTTATCTGCAACTCATGTGTAACCTTGCAAGCTTGCAACCTATGTGCACCGGAGAAAATCTGAGTTCTGACCCAAGTACAGTTCACACATCGCACGAATCACGGTGTAAATCTAGTAGGATTAGACTTGACTAAGGTCTAACTTAATTCTCCCTCCAATGAGAAATAGAAAAGCCGTGTTACTAATATACTCCATCCCTTCTAAAACGTACAGGGTGAAAATATTTTCAAAATTCAATGTTTTTTAAGTTAGAAAAAGTTTGTAGACTCAAATACGAACATCTACAATACCAAATCAATATCACGACCACATAATATATAGTTATAGTGCTTTTGTTTAGTATCTTACATCTGGTCAATCTTAGTAAGCTTTTCCCTCTGACTAAATTTATACAAATTGTATTTCGGAATGGAGATAGGACAATCATGTCGATACAATAATGGTGTAACACACCACATCATCCAAAAAAATCGGCATCGCATACCTTGACAGGCATCTTGGTCCAAATCACGAAGAAGCTGAGTGACGACCGGATTTGTGTGGGTACCAACTTGTTATGGAAAAAACATAAGAAAAGGAACTCCCGAGTGCTATGTCTTGAGCCACATGGTGCCAATGGAATGACCTTATAGTGAATCGTCATTGTATATAGTACTCCCTGCATTTCTTGTTATAAGGTGTATGGTTTTTCCTGAAAAGTCAAACTTGACCATCTTTGACCAGGATTTAGAAAAAACTATCAATATTTGAAATATTAAGAAAATAAAATATGAAAATACATTTCTTGATGAATCTAATGATATTGATTTGATAGTGTAATTGCTAACAATATTTTCTAAAATATTGGTAAAAGATAGTCAAGTTTGACTTTTTAGAAAAACTATACACATTATAATAAGGAACAGAGGGAGTAGTATAGTTTTATAGGTGGTGAAGAATGTTTTAAAAGAATTATGAAGTGAAAGCCATTACTGCTTTTGCGGGCAGGTGTGGCGAACCAAAAGTATTCTTCAACATTTCCATCGACTTTGTTGTAAGGAACCTAAGCAAAAGGAAATTATGTTTTCATATACAAGCATCATCAAATGCAAGCAAGAGTTATTTTATATAATTGTTCATCAAATATTATTTTTCCATAACTTATTTACGTACCGAATAATTGTTCATCAACCATTATTTATAAGATTATTTTTGGTTTACCTCTTTTTAACCAAACTAAGAATAAATTTGGTTCATTTCCTAGTTTTGACTTGTTAGAAATTGTTTCCCACATTGTTGTGTTTTAATATTGTTTCGCCCTTCCCTTTCTCTCTATATATATTATTGGGTGCTTATTTTTTTTAACACAATTTAAAATAAATTGTAGTTTGGTTCATTTTCTTGCATTTGCAATTTTAAGAAATTGTCCGCACTTCCAAATTGTTTCATGTCTAGATATTGGTGGTTTCTCTTCTCTATTTAATTTGGTTCTGGTTTCGTGATTAAGTTTTTTCTTGCTTCTCGCATTTTTTACAAAATCGTTCATGTATAGGGGTATATTTTGGTTTCATTCAAAATAATTGTTCATGGACCTTATGTCTCATATCAGTTTTCTTTTTAAAAAGCTTTTAAAAACAAGTCATCATTAGAAACATTTTTTGGATGAGGAAAAACCAAAGAAGAAGTTAAGGTGGTCAAAAGAACGTAATGTTCAAGACATTTTTTCGCCCACTTAGCCGATTTGAAGAAGAATTTTCATTGATGTTATATTCCAGTTCTAAAATGGGTACAAACATCTCTTTCTGGTGCGATCTATTAAAATTGTTTCTCTATCACCAGCAAGCATACATACTATTTTGATATTTGCTTTTATGCAATTCTAAGTGGGAGAACCAAATGGTTTCTCTAATGAACTTTTGTGTATTTTCTAGTTTTCTCCTCGCCTAAAGGAAGCAGTACAACAACGAGCAACGTGGAAACATATCCTCCAAACAGTGAAGTCATTTGAAACTAGAAAAACGGTCGATAAAAGACAAAATGGGCCTAGCCACAAACCTTACATGGGTACGCCCATTAAAAAAAATGCCCCTAAAATGTTTTTTCAGAGGTGATCCGAGATATGCCTCTAACAATTTTAGGTGCATTTTGGAGAATGCCTCTAACAATTTTTAGGGAGCACTTTGGAAAATGCCACTAATCATTTTTAGCAGCACTTTACACATGTGCCTCTAAACAATTTTAGGAGCATTTTTTAGAACAACCTCCGAAAATATTTAGTGGCAGTTCCAAATGTACCACATTTCCCATACAGTATCACATCAAAAGCAAATTCATTTGTATTAACAGCGGCAACCGTAATATACTTCATAGCACTCTGATACCAGATATTCTTCAGTTTACATTGTTCATACAATTTCACCACATTGCCCTCCAATCAGTTTTGTAAGTCGCGAAGCGAAATTCCGACAGTGGCCAAAACAGTGCACAATTACTTTTTTTTCTTCAAATCCAAAAAAAATCCTCGCCCCTGTTTCTTCCCTGCGACGCCCAGGGGCTAGTCGCCCCCTGCGTGTCGCCCTACTGCAGACTGCCTCGCACAGCTCCTCGATCAATTCCCTGTAGGGGAGCCTTCGCCCAGCTAGTCATACTCCGCGCCGCCGCTGGCGCTGGGCTCACCTCGTCGGAGCACACGCCAAATCAGCTCAGATTTAGAGTACATACAGAGTATTTTGAACAAGTTGGTACATATGGACAGACATACTTTTAACAAGATACTCCAGATATTTACATTATTTGTAGTTTGCAATATTTGCGGTAACACTGATTCTCTAAAAAAAACAAGACACTGATTATTTGCATTGATAACTTCCTTTAGCCAAATAAGCAAGACAGTAATTCACTCTGGACTATACACCACTGGAGTAGCTTTTGAACTACAGAGCCAACTATACCCATGCCATGTTAAATAGTTATACAGAATCATCTAAAAATTTTATGACATCTACTCCAATGGAGTACAAGATATAGAGTTCTACATATGGATTGTGATAATTACCTGTAGAAATGTATTGTCATAATTATATCTCAATATAAGAAGTTTCTTCAGATATACAGTATGCAGTTTCAGAGATTGAAAAGAAATAAAGATGGCAACGATTACAACAGAAACTGCTCAAGAACTAACTTGCAATATTTACTTCACTTTACCAATACTAGATGTGCTCAGTAGGTTAATGAATTCTATTTACTCCTTTTAGCAATACTTCAGATATACTCTCAGTAGGAGTACTGCAATTTAATACAATTTATCTACAGAGAACAGTACTAGGGATATCCAAAGACTGATCTACAAGCCAGACAAAGTAGAAAGACAAGCTAATTGCTAGATACATGCACTCCCCTAAAAATGTACTTGATCGTATATTCTCATCCAGTAGTCTAGCCTATTCATCACATTTCACAATTTGGTAACTTTTTCAATCATAATCACAACTTGACAGTGGGGGCTCCGAGAGGACGGTGACTATCTTCCTACGGGACATACCATTGCTGCAGCCTGCCGTCGTAATCCAAGAAATAACAGCTCAATAAAGTGGAAATGAAATGCTACAGCCTAAAAGTGAATTATAGCAAGATTTCCCTAGACATGAGAAGTAATATTTTCCCTAGACCTGAAGGAATTGATCCATTAAGGTAATACTTCACTAAGCTCTTTACAGGACGGACACAGTCAAGCAAATGTAACTTCTTGTTTCTACAAAATCAACATAAGCTTACTAGATCTCTATAGAAAAGTATATGTTCAGGGAGCAACGCGACGTCAACATCTTGCCTTTTGCTAGCATATTGCCAACACATCTCCTAGTATTTAGGTTGATTGCGACTGTACTTTCATGTGGGCTGAAGTTAATCAATCACCAGTCAAAGATAAAAACACTAGTAAGTCTACAGCTATTAGCAATCATATGTAGTAGCAGGACTGCCTCTGTTAGAGCATCTCTAGTGGAACGTGTATATCTGGACGTGTATATCTCCATATACACGTCCATATACACGTTGCTAAATTTTACACCTCCCAGTTTTTTAGTGGAACGTGTATCAGGACGTGTAAATCAGAACGTGTATAATCCATGTCTTTGTAATGCAGTGCTATCAATAAAATATTTTTGCTTCACATAGTCCAACCGAAATGGAAAAGTTTGAACACGAAAGTTGTGAGAAACATCAAGTTGAACATGCTCGTCAAAGGATTTTTCAAAACTTCAACCGAGTGTGACGAATTTGACAAAATTCGACCAAAAAAGTTCTGAACATCGGTTCGAAATTGGCAAGTTATGATCGATGAAACTTGAAACTGAGTATGGGAATGGAACCAACTCATCAGTACGCACGTATTTCGTGTACACAACTTTTCAAATCGAATTGTATTTGTGTAGATCAAAGAGCAAGTAAAAAAGAAAAAAAGAAAAAAGCTCCAGACGTACGCGGGAGGAGGCAGTTGCTTCGTCCACGAGCGTGAGTAGGTCGTGTTTATATACACGCCTCGTAGCCTCCTGGATAGGACGTGTAAACTGCCACCACCATTTACACGATCCACTGGAGAGTGTTTTTTGCCTCACGTCGTGTAAAACTCCTATACACCTCCGTTTCCACGTTCCACTAGAGATGCTCTTACAGTTCGCACACGGCTACGAATGATGGCCTAACAAGATATAACAGGGATTTGCATAGCTTATGATCTGTTTTCTAAAACAGCCTGAAACTGACTTCTATTGGATGGTGTAAAAAGTAATGATGCATACACAGCAGCAACTATTCTAACCGGAAATAAAAACATAAAGATCATGTTCCTTAATTTCAGAGTAACATGGTTTACTTCATCTCTACATTATGCATCTCCTATCATAGCTTAGTGATGAACTGGGTTAAGATGTTATTCAGACGATACTATCATAGCTTAGTGATTCTATTCAGACGACAGCATTAGCTTCTAACTTGCATAATAAACAGTGGTAAAGAAAAGCTTAGCAGTACCATAAAGTTACCTCTAAATCTTATCCAACTACTTTCTAGTCAGGCAACCACAATATGACTTGCAGCACATCATATACAAATATACAATCAAAGTCTGGATACCAAGGCATGATGGATAGGGGATACACATTTGAACTTTATCATTAAATATACTCGAATGACTTGCTCTAAGATATATTCCATATAGACGGTATCTGTAAGTATTAACCATTACTTGCATATCAAAATGTCAAGCTATAGAGGCAAGAAACAAGTTTATGATGTAAACAGTATGCTGAAGCAAGCATTGTAACAACAAACATTGTTGTTTATGGAAGCGACAGTACCTAGAGTACTACTATAGTTAAAGATCTCAAGTAGTCCAATAATTTCATAAACAAGGTTCAGGTGACATACATTTATTTTATCTCCTTCCTATTAACTGCATGGTTAGACAATGCTCTCATCCACTTCCCTGTATCAGTTGCCTGTTCGACAAAAAAATATGATATCAAAAACCTGAAATTTTTATTTGGTTTACCCCTAACAATGTGAGTTGAGTCACTGAAGTCATCAATTTGGTTTACATATTGTTCTATATACAGTACTACACTTTTAGAAGTTTTAATGATATCAGTAGCAAGGATGAACAATAACAGAGGACGGGAACCCATGCCTTGTGCAACACATACCTCTACCCAAAAAGGGTGCCACGCCTCTGTTCAGTTTAACTTTTAGAATCGTCACTTTACTAACTAAAAGTAAGGATGCAAAATAAAATCAGCATCACATACCGATTTGTGTTCCATATATAAAGTATTTGAGCTCTTCATACGTTCCAAGTAGTATATACTGATTCCTTGACGACTTAACTAGCGGTTTTCTTCTTTGTTGTTGTTGTTGAGCGGAGTGCCTCTGCAGCTCCCTTCTCCTTAAGGCGCCACCAGTCTACCACCTTCGCCACCATCACGCTGGGAGCACCAGCCGAACCACATGGTTCATCAGGGATATGGCTTTCCCCTTGACTAACTTGGCACATCATTGCTTATGAATCATCCACGCCCATGCCATGTTGACAACTTGATATAGCAGCACAATCAAACACCAGCCATGGTCTTGTGGGGGTTCCGCTCACCTTCGCCATATTATGTGCATCAGAATTAAGTATCCCCACATCTGACATCTCACTCACAGAGCATTGCCTTCCATCACATCGTCCTGATGATCACCGGCAACTGCAGACATCTGCAGCAGCAGCACATCATCAACATCAGCCGAATCAGGACGAGACATGGGTGACCCGACGACAAAAGAATGGACCTCCTTCTCGAGCTCGATCCAGCTCTTGCCAGTATCCTTCCTCAAGCCCATCTCCCTCATCTTCTTCATGACTTTGGCTCGATCGTCCCAGCGTCCCTCCGATGAGTAGATGTTTGATAACAAGACATAAGCAGCAGGGCAGTCGGGGTCCACAAGGAGCAACTTCTCCGCCGCGTATTTTCCGATCTCCAAGTTCCCACAGAAGCTACACGCTCCCATTAAGGCCTGCCAAAGAAGAACACTGTCCTTGAAAGGTCCGTCTTCGATGAACGACTTCGCGTCGTCCAACAGACCTGCTCGGCCAAGCATGTCGACCACACATGCGTAATGTTCCACCCTTGGGAGGACCCCGTACTGTGAAGACATAAAATTCAGGATCTCCAGTCCCTTCTTCGCTGACCCGACATGGCTACAGCCATGGAGTAGTGATAAGAACGTCACATCTGTGGGACTGGCAGCGTCAGCTTTCATGGATTCAAACAGTCGAAAGACTTCAGAACCTTGACCGTGTCGCGCGAAGGCCGCAATCATGGAGTTCCATGAAATCGAGTTCTTACGGGGCATCTCATCAAACACTTGGACAGACTCTTGCAGCTCGCCGCACTTTGAGTACATATTGATCAGACCATTGCAGACATAGATGTTCCTGCCGAAACACTTCTTGATGACCAGCGCATGGATTTGCTTCCCAAGAGCAAATGGTGCGGAAGCACCGAACGCCCCCAGGACTGCAGAAACCATGTTTGTATCGATGCAAACACCTTCACCCGCCATCTCAGCGAACAACTCGAACGCCTTCTCTTCAAGCCCATTTTGAGCGAATCCGACGAGAATCACTGTCAAGAAAACCTCGTCAGGGTGCCGACATGTGCGGAACACGCTCAGTGCATCCTCCATCAGTCCGCATTTAGAGTACACATCCATGAGCCCGCTCTCAACATGGAGGTCGGTCTCGAGTCCAGCCTTCACGATGAGGCAATGAATCTGCCGACCTTCCTTGGCTGCCAGAGATCCCGCGCAAGCTATCAGGGAGCTCGAGTACGTCGCGCTGTTGGCATCCACCGTGTGCCTCATCTGCCTAAACATCACGATGCTATCCTCGTAGAGCTCTGCCCACGCCCGGAGACCATGGCTGTCCACGTGATGACGTTCCGCTCCGCCATCCCCTGGAACGCCCTCCGCGCCAAGTCCGGTGACCCGCACTCGAAGTAGGCCGTCACCAGCGCGTTCCCGACGGACACCTCGCTGTCGAACCCGCGCGAGACCGCCTGCCCGTGCACCACGGCGCACCAGGGGAGCGACGTCGCACGCGCGCACGCCGACAGGACCGTGGTGAACGTGGCGTGGTCGCACGAGAGGCGCGGGCTGGTGCCGCCGCTGCCGTCAGAAGAGGAGGAGGAGGAGGAGCGCAGCATCCGCCTGAATCGCGCGAGCGCGTCCTCGGCGCCGGAGGAGGAGGCAATGAGGGAGTTCCAGGAGACGGAGTCCCGGACGCGCATTTCGTCGAACACCCTGGCGGCGTCGTCGTGGCGGCCGCACCTGGCGTACATGGAGACGAGCGCGTTCCAGGCGACGAGGACGTGGCGGAGGGAGGGGCGGAGCGGGCAGAGGAGGAAGTGGTCGGGGTTCTTGACGACGGTGGCGTGGAGGGCGGCGCCCAAGCGGTGGTCGGCAGCGCGGCCGCAGCGGGAGAGGAGGCCGCTGAGGTAGGCGTAGCTGAGTAGCGCGGGGACAGCCATTCCCCAGGTGCAGCGGGCATGTGAACGTGCCTCCTCGATTGGGGCTCGTACGGATATGGTTTGCCGCATGCACCAATCTAAACGCCCGCGCGCGCGTACGAGTTTTGTTCGGAGATCAATCGAAAGAGATACCAATCTAAACGGAAACACGTACCGAAGCCTGTGCTCCTTCAGTTTTAACGGCTCGTTTGATTCAAGAAATTGCACACGGTTTTGGAGGATTCAATTTTATACTGTATCAGAATATTCCAAGAGTGAAGATATACCAATATGTTGAACTCCAATAGAAATAAATCTGGTTACACCTTTCTTTCATTGTCAGTCCACGAGATATTTTATTTTTTTCTACGTGCATTAAAAAACACCTCAAGGTCCAGCTGCGGGAGGTTCAGTCAGCGGAAGCGCGAGCGACAATATCCACGGGCCACCAGTGGCGGACCTAGGATTTTACCATTGGGTATGCCACACAAAATTTGTTGTACATTTCAATAAAAATATATATTATTTTAATAAATAATTGTAAATTTGCATTGTAACACGATATAAAAGAAAAGCATATTATGTTATTGAAAGATTAATTACAAAAGTTGCATAAATTACCATACAAATAGGCTTTTTGCCACGTGTTTGAGAAAAAGAAATGCAATGTCCCCACTTCTCTTCATAACTGAAAATTTCGGGAAAAAGTAAGGGGAGTACAGCAATTAAAAAAAAATGAGCTGGGCTAGGAGGAACTAGGAACCAGATTTTAATAGCAGAAGCTGAGGCTCGAACCCTGCCCGGCTAGCACAACCACTGATGCGCTAACCAGTAAGACCCAGGGACTTTCTCGGGAGTACAGCAATTGACTAGTCGTATTACAGTAATCACATGCGATGAATCAAAACTTGTAGGAAAAAGTAAGGGGAGTACAGCAATTGACTTGTCGTATTACAGTAATCACATGCGATGAATCAAAACTTGTAGATTACCATGCAGACGGTCTTCGTTCTCGCGGATCGGCACAATACAAACTTGGTTTGCGGCTGTTGGCGAGACGGCGAAGGGAGAACTCGCGCCCAAGCGTGGCGGTGGCGGCGTATTGACGTGTAGTCTAACCGGCCGCCGGCATCAAGTCACCGATTTCTGAATCAGCTACCTGCTGGACGCTTGGACGTCAAACAAAATAGTACAGATAACAAGTCACCGATTCATAAGTCAACATTCAGCTACCTAGCTGTAGATGGGCGTCAAACATTTACGTAGTATAAATCTCCTAGACTGGACGCCGGCGGACGGACGGCTACCTGGCCGGGCGGCGGCCTGGCCGTGGCCACTGGGAGCTTGAGGAATCAGTAGATCGATCGACGAACGGAGGAGAGATCCACGCGACGCGCTAACTGCTCGGCACGATTTGAGTGCGGCGTGCCTGTTTTCCTTTTCTTTCGATGATCGATCGCATCGTTACACGCTAATTCCTGTACCAGGCCGGCCCTGCTGCTACGTGGGCTGGGCTGCAGGGTATGCCGCGGCCCACCCGGCATACCCTGTAGGTCCGCCACTACGGGCCACAGCATTCGCGTAGTCAACCCCCGTTTTTTTCATGGTCATACGTGTCTCACCCTTTTTTTTTTCATGGTAATATGTGTCTCATTTATCTATACTAGTAAGCTTGCACGTGCAATGCACGATATCAAAACGTATTCAGTTGTTGTTGTTCTGTATGGTCTGTCGATAGATACAAATCTTCAATACATTTGAGTACATAGTAAATGTGAAGAATAAAAATGATACATGGTGCGTGTGAGAGAGTCGTAGAACATATTTAAAAAATCTTATAAATGTACCCCATCTCCAGCAATTTCTCAAGTAAAAATCTTATTCTTCAGATTCAGTTAGCTGCACTCCAAGAATCTGGGCAAGTATCATCGGGTAATTTTGTATGTGTTTAGTAATGTCACCACTTTCAGTCTTTCATTGATAATAATTGAGTTAAAGCGCTATTTTACTGAACCAAACAAAATCTCTCATCAAAATTTAGGAAATGGATAATTCGTAGTTATTAGATTACAGATAAAAAATGATTTCACCCCCAAATTGAAGCCATATAATGTTTTCAATAGTTAAGTCTACATTTCCTATTTTATTGCACAATAGTCAACCCCTAAAATGACAGTATCAATTATGGTACCAAAATGGAGTGAGTAGTAACGACCATTTTTAATTTGGTTCTCAAATATGCATATTACAGATGTAAAACACTATCTAGGAGGCTATATACATGGTAAACATCTAGGATACAAAATTCAGAGAACACGGTACTCTCATATTCAAATATGATATCACAATTCACAAATATGTTATTTTATTCAAATATTGTGCTTCTGGAGTGTGCTTGGTAGAACTATCTTCGATTGCAGTATACCAAGGGAGAAATTTACTTTATTTATGACTTGGGTGAGATTGCATTTGTGAGGGCAAAATCAATGACCGCTGGTCGTCACTGCCTTCAGATTCATAAACAAGCTGGTCATCAGGCTGGAAGTGACATAGCCTTGACCCTAGATTGTTTGTCATCAACTATGGTTCAGTAAGTAGCTGAAAATTGTTCTAACATGTATGAATCCATTTAATGCATACTTTGACTGATCCAGATTTTCATAGATGTCATGCAGAAGAAATACTCTCTATTATTAGATTGATCCAGATTTAAATAGATAAATGAAACCATTGACCGTCGAATACTACATTTTGTTAAATAGTGTCAGGTTTAAGAATAGTAGTGTAAATTCAAAATTGCAAACATAAACCAAAACAATTGGAGTATGCCACCGGTAATCCTATTGCCGGCCAATAACCTGCAAGATCACACAAGGGTTTTATAACGGCCGGAACTAATTACCCGGAGAACCACAATTTACTTGAGCATCATGTCATGTAGGACGTAGCACAACAACATTTGAATTCAACACATGTAGTCCTTACAGAATGCATTTAGTTTAAATTTTTCTAATGTTCTGCTCAAGTACAGGACATTCAAGGTTTCTCAGATTCACCTATCTTATTTAATACCCTCAGGCTATCAATGCACATAGAAAGATAGTGAACTTACAGCAGGAGCGTCAAATACTCTAGTTCTCCAATTATTGGTGACAACTTCAGTGAATCCTCGTGCAGCCAATGTTCTTTGGGATTATCAGCACAAAATCAAGATAATCAGAGCAAGAAATAGGAGGGGAACATCAGCTCTTGAAAAAACATGAACATGAGAAACAAAACAAACCCAGCAAGGTGTTACACTTGAATAACACTGTTATGATAATTAACCACAAGATATTTGAGGAAAAGATGACTGGATTTGGACAATGATCATCAGATTTAAATGCCTAAATTACCTTATGTCGAATCTGATCATTGTCTATATCTAAGCATGTCAAACTATAAATCAAAGGCCAGAGATAAATGGACCTAGGGAGGTATTTAAATCATCAGTAGTACTGAATGTGTAATATTGAAAGAGAGGATCCTGCGAAATAAAAGAAACAGAAATATGTATCTAGTTAAATCCGACAAACTAATTACCCATGCAGATGCAGGATGCACAGGATGACATGAATGAGTCTGCAGCGGATTGCTGGGAGCAGAGCAGTAGAGTGACCGTTGTCAGCTCCTTCAGGCCATCGCACCACAGTCAGCGCCTCCAGGTACCCAGGCATCGGGGGCGTCTTCCGCGCACTGGGGGATTGCAGCGGCGCGGGGAACAACAGAGTTGGTGCGTGGATCGTCAGCGTTCTGTGCGTAGGGTGGTGCCCCACAGCCCCAGGCACCACCTGGACAGGGGAGGGGAGACGGTTTGACTCGGGGGGCGCTGCCGCCGCTTCGCGGATGGCAACCCCATCCGCCGGCAAGGTGAATGAAGAAGTCATCATGCGAGGGAGGTTGGCGCGGGTGAAGTTGGTGGACCGGGGTATAGTGGCGCTGGACGGCGACAGGCGGGATGAGGGTGGTGACGTCGGGCGGGATGAGGATGGCGGCGGCGTGGTTTGTGATCTGGTGATCTCGGCGGCGACGGGCGGGTTGAGGATGCATAGGAGACGCGGAAGGCGGTGGAGGGCGATTGAGTGGGGTACGTGGAGCGCAAAAGTTTCGGCAGAACATTTTCTGCCGAGGTCGACAGGATGTATCGGAACCGTCAATCTGATTGTTGTGTGATTAAACTAATCTGAGTCATACAATTTCTTTAAGTGGGCACGATCTGAGGGCGCTGCTTGATCCGTGTGCGTTTTTCTGGGTGCACCTAAGAAAGATAATGTTCGCTCTTTTATTAGTAGTGTAGACTACTATTAAAAGAGCAAACTTCGCCGGATACATTAAATGTATGCCCTACGATCGCTGATCAACGAACCAGATCGCTCCGTCCGTGTTGAGCTAAACTCAACACATCTCCCGAACCGTTATTTTTTCTTTCGCTGCGTGGAGGGTGAGATCGGACGTCAGGTCGCCGGTCGCCACGCCTGCTCCATCGAGGGCTGCTAGCGGGCGGCGCGGCCTTCTTGGCGGACAAGTTGTGGCGGCTCCGGCGAAGCTCGACGACGCGGCGAGCCTGGCTAACGCCGAGGCGAGGGAGGGCCGCGACGCCACCGCCAGAGCTTGGCCGATCTCGAGCATGTCGACGACGTCCAAGCGCAGCCGGCCAGCTAATTTGCTGCTGAATCGGCCTCCCTAGGTAATCCCAGGAGAGCCTCTCTCCTAATCGAGCCCAGCGCCGCCGCCGACCTCACCATCACCACTGTCTCCCCTCTTTTCCCCTACCGGCTCCTCCCGCCCCGGATCTAGAGCACTAGCCGCTCCAGCTCTCCCTCCCTGGGTGGTGACGAGGGCGTATGCTTTGGTGGCAGAGGCTTCGGAGCTGGAAGGAGACGCCCCTCAGATCGGAGGCGGGGGCCATGGCAGAAGGCAGTGACACTGCGAATGTACAGCGGCGGACCGGCGGTGAATTCTCGGCGTACGTGCATAGGAACGGCGGCCAGAGGCTTGGGCAGCTCTAATCGGGGGTGAGGGTTCGATTCGTTTTTTAAATTCTTTTCTGTCTTGCACTTCATCTCCCTCCACCTTATTCTTTTAGTCTGATGACCCATCAGACTGCAGGTTTTCAGCAGATTTATGGAATGGAAAGTGACACCCCTGAAATCTTACAGATTCAAACTGCTGAGGCTGAACCTTTGGTGGGAGCTATTTCTGTTCAGGACGCTTTTGAACCCATGGAGAAGCAGGTATGTTGAAGTTTCCTTTCTGCAATAGATGTCGAAATTTGTGATCTGGTCATTGTTGGCTAAGATGTTTGAATATTCAGCACCTGCCGAGGTGCCCTCAATTATACTCTGCTTACAGATTGCACACGCAAAGGATGTGAGTCTCTGGCCTGAAAGCATCAACTCGACATTGTCACACGATTTTGTCACATGCTCGTTATAGGTTTTGTCTGGTGATGAGAAGCGATTAATCTATGATAAATATGGGGAAGTTGGTCTGAAGGGTTCAGGCATGGGAACAGGAGTAAGTGTTCGGTGCTCCTAGATAGTCGTCCAGTTCACAGGTTTGATCAACAATTCAACAGTACATTTTGATATTTTAGACTAAAATTTATATAAACATTCTGGCCCTGCAGAATTACTCAAGCCCATTTGATTTATTCTGGTGACTATTTGAAGGGTTTGTGGAATGGGCGGTGGGCGGGTGGCTGTGCTGCTGGTAACAGGCCAATGCAAGGTGATGATGAGAGAGATACAATCTGGTATTTAATTTCAAGAAAGCAGTGTTTGATGTAGAGAGAAATTGAGATAACAAAACTGGAAGGCTGTAAAACTTGTTATGGAAGTGGTGTCAAACCTGGCACAAAGCTTTTAGGACATTTGTTGATCGTTTCTTATTCAGTATTCTTTCATGTATGTATCCTGGTCAAAGTACGACTATTTCAAGGACCATTTGAGTCTGAATGCAAACTAACTTTTTATCTGGTGCGGGACATGGACATGCAACAGAGAAATAGAAGGAAATAACCTGGTTTGTTCATGTTATTCGAGACTGCACTACCAGATTGTTGTTGTCTGATTGCTGCATTACGGGTGATCTTGCTTCTGTTGTAAATTAGTTACAGTATTTTTACATGCTAATAATATAATAGATGGATCTAATTAACTAGAGTGCATTATGTTTTGTCAAGACCTTTCAGTGTGAATACGTGCATTATGATTTGGGGCCTAAATGCAGTAAGGGCTTGAGCTGCGATGAGTTGTATCTTAGCACGTTTTCTCTGGGAAGTTAAGCATCATTGTTTTTTTTCTGAGGGAAGTTATAGATCATTGTGCTTTGTCCATAAGTGTGGTTCTTCTATTTTGTGCTTCATGAAAATTATCCTTGTAAGTTTTGCTGCTGCACGAATACAAAGAAATGAAAAGACGTTGTACATTGGTGAAGAAGTAAGATGTATTTGTTGGTGAAACATAATTGCACATTTAAAAAATGTTTCGTGCATTATTCATAAATTTTACACATCATATTTACATATGTGATGGAAAAATATCAAATGTAATCAATGTGTACCGGACATATTTGATTGTTTCCTCAAGCGACTATAAAGAACTCTACTGCGTAGTCAGCCTAATTTGTATCAGGTAAATGGTGGTTGTTGGGTGTGTATAGTGAATTTCTAATGTAGTCTCTCGTGGGTTTGTGAATTTTTCTCCAGATTACTCTTGACATATGATACTTGGTAAACTTTTTAGATTAGAGCTTAAATAGAGAACCTTGCTTCGGTATTTTTCCTTAACTATATAACAGTATCAGGACACTAGAGTTATCTCCAGACTACTTACATTCCACCATTTTTCCCATGAAAAAACTATTTCATGTATGTTTAAGATTATAACGTATCATGACCTGAATAAACATTTCAGTGCAAGAATAAAGATCTGAAGAAATTGGAAAAAGGACCACTTTGACTTTGAAAAAAAAAGAATCATGCATCAAGTGTGGAGTAACCAAACACAATATTTTTGTGTTTTCATATATTGTAAATGTATATTAATTAAGAGTGGAGGTCGTGCGTTGCACGTGCACGTTCACTAGTATAACATAAAGATCAAGTTACAAAGCACGTACACATCGACCTTACAGAACTGAAAAGATAGGAAAATCCTATGAAAAAACCAGCGCCTATACCCTCCTTCGACACCACCGAAGCGACCACCAAAGGGAGACATATCACCTCTTCACCCGAGCTCGACGCGGCTCCATTGCTGATCTGCAGCTTTACGGACCTCTAAAATAGTTTGCCAGAAGCAAAACCATTGCCGTTTAAAGAATCATACCTAGGCAACATGTCCCCGAACACGCCATCGAACTCTAGAACTGACACCCCTGCACAACCACGACGTCGAAGGAGGAAACCAAAACTGTCAGTCTCCAACCACAAACCCAGCACAAGATACACCATCTTCCAGCTGTCACCTGCGCAGACAAACCGTATGTGCATATTCCTGGACGACACATCCTTCGTGCTCCACCACAACGTCGGAGAGAACGCCGTAGCAACGGGGACATAGCAGAAGGAGAGACACACCTAATGAGGTCGCCGCCGCCGCCGACACCATCCATGAACCCTAAATCTTCCAATCTGAGGGATTGGCAAACACATGATGCCATCAACTTCGAGACACCGCCATGAAGGACACCGCCGGTATGGGAGTGGAGCTGAGTCCGATTTATTCGTCCGGGCGCCGCTCCCACCACCCAACGGCGCACCACGACCTGGAAAACCAAACCCTTACAGAGTGGAGGAACCGGATCCTCCCTCCCTCCCGCCACCAGAGCAGCAAGCGGAGGGAGTGGGATCAGCACGATCGCCGGTGGAGATTGGGCGAAAAAAACGAATCACCTCCTCTGGTGGCTAGGTCAGGGAGCGAACGTCTTGGCTAGCGTTCGGTAGAGGATTAATTAGCACAGCCGTGTCCAACCCCTGTTTCTAATGTTTCTTACATGCCCATTAGACAAGGAGATTAGTCTTTTGGTGGAGAATTTTGCTTCGAGAGCGACCGACGCGTGACGTGACGAACTGGCTGTAAAATAGCGTTTCCCATTAGGAAATGAGTCAAGCACGGTGGAGTTCCATCATGATTTGTTTGATAGCAGCGACCGTGACAGAGAGAAAATTAGTACCCCTGTTGAATATACAATATCAAACATTAATTGTTTATTAATCCTCGTAGGCACTATGTCCCATATGGCCGGCCTCGTAGGCGCCGTTGCCTTCAGGGTGCTTCACATCATCACAGCAGGCATAGCAATTCTCCATATCCATTGTATCACCAACAAACAGGATGTCATTTTTATCATAAACATGCCGCAAACCGCCTGAAACAAAACAATCATTCCTCAAATCTTCATAAACCAGTAATTGTACAAACAAAATACTGAGTGATAAATATAAGCTCTTCCATATGCTTGTGCAGTATACCAATAGTAGTGTAGTAAATGGTGATACTCAACCAATTCATTGCCAACCAAAGATGCTTAACAAAGTCGGACATCGCTCCTTGCTACCACCTAAATTGATCTACACGTTGGAAGGCTCTCAATACATGTATGAGGAAAATATCATCCGGGGTTGGAAAATGAGCCGAATTCTAGTCACGGCTACTTGCGTCGATTCAAAATCTTATATAGCTTGAACTAACATATTGGACACAAGTCTGTTCTTAAGAGTTCTACAAAAGAGATTTTACGCACAATGGCTTTCGGTTATACCTGGGAATTATCTTTTTCTAGGCAGAAATATTCTTCTTTAGAAAGGATAATATTTTTAGAAGATATTAGTTCCCATTACACACTGAAAGTAAAAAGAAAAAACCTAGCACAATTGTTCAATAAAATCCTTTTCAGCAATGGGTTCCCGTGTTCCACAAATTAACCTACGCAAACATTCCTATGGGTGCCCGTACGAACATATGTTTATAACTTGAGGAACACATGTTTACAACACAAGGAACAGTTACCCACAATTTCTGGTTCTTTTAAATTTCATGGCACGAACTTACATATATATGGACGCACCATTTATATGTTGCTATTGCACCTTACGGTATAGGTGACGGGCACATCAAGAAAATTAAATCTACTGCTAACGGTGCCAGTGTGTTCCACAAACGGATCTTGACGATGGTGCTGAGGTTAAACTCATCTTTCTATCTTCTAGATGTTAATCAAGGCTGCAAGAAAAGCTTGAGGCTCATTAGCCGCTCTATTTTCTATCTCGATTCAAAAAGAAATAAGCTAAATATGAGAATCGCGTTTGGTATATTGGTTGAAACATGAATCAAGTTCCAGTGAAGGCTAGGTCCGTCAAACTCTATATAGTTCGAACTAACATATTGGACTGAGTCCAATCGTAAGAGCAAATACAAAAGGGCTTTTAGTGATGGCTGACAATTATCCTTTTTCTGCCAAAAGTATTTGTCTTTACAATGAATACTGGATGTGGGAGTACATACTCCAAGAAGTATATGAGAATTTAAGGAAAGAGATAAGCTTTGTAGGAAAATAGATTTGCAGCTTCTGTACATGAAGATATCCATGTTGCTTGCGCACCTCCCCTCTACTGCAACTACTGATGCTTTGAGCTTCTATGTTCCAGGTCTATAATCTAGAGAAACCATTTTTACAAGAGGACTTCGTTGCTTCGAGCTCCTCTGCTTCAGGTCTACAGCTCGCTGCCGCAGTTATCAGTTTGTGTTTGAGATGTGACCCAGTAAATGACTTGGTTGGTTGGATATATAAGTCAACTACGCTTGCTTCCGTACTTATACAAGTCAACTATTATGCCAATGGATGCCCTTTGCTTCTGCTAAGGTGGTGCTAGTTAATCGTCCCATGCTATGTTTCTGTAAAATCTGTTGGGTATTACTAGAAATAGAAATAAATCTGGTTACACCTTTCTTTTCATTTTTTTCCACGAGATATTTTATTTTTCTCTACATGCATTAAAAAGCACCTCAAGAAACATTCAGTATGTGCACATACCCACATATCAGCGACGCAACAAGTGGCCAAATAAAATAAAATAACATCATGATAGGCACAGTAGCATCCATAAGGTTTTCACCAATTTTAAAGTTTGTGGTTTTCATGTGACAAACCCAGGGACCTAACAGGTTCAATTACATATAACACAGATCAAAGAGGTGCATGAACACAAAACATAGGCGCTAGCATAACTGTGCATCAAACTTAAATCCCCAAGATACAAAAAAAAAAGATAAGAAGTGTTGCATGAACATAGTACCATGTAATGAAGGATAATAACATAATAGATATAATACATGATAGCAGGTAAACAACATGCAGCGGACAGTAATGATAGTTGATCTTACCAGGAGATTCAGGCCCAATGATATCACATGCAGTGACAGTGTAATAATCAATACCACGATAAGGAAGTAACAGCTCTGCAAAGAAGATCTTCCGAGTCTTAGTTTCCAAGTTTTCTGCTGTGAAGTTCATATGGATATAGTAGCCTGCTTTGTCGATAATTTGCCTGAGATGTTTGAGATTAAGATCCACAGGCTCGTATTGGTCAACCTTCAAAAAATGGAAGTTTTTTAACACAGTCAGTGAGCAGCATTGAAGCAGAGTTAATTGCGCTGGAGGTCACACATCTCGTCACGTACGTGCACATTGGTCACACATCTGGAAAACGGGATTTTTTAGTCACACATCTCGACTTTGCGTGCACATTGGTCACAAACGGGAAGTGTCATCCCGTTTTGGATGGTAAATTTTCAGAAAACCCCCTGAGTAATATTAGGAGGACCATTTTGTAAAATTAAAAAAATAGGAGGACCATTTTGTAAAATTAGAAGGACCATTTTGTAAAATTAGGAGGACCATTTTGTAAAATTAATATTTCTCCAGGGGGTTTTCTGAAAATTTACCATCCAAAACGGGATGACACTTCCCGTTTGTGACCAATGTGCACGCAAAGTCGAGATGTGTGACCAAAAAATCCCGTTTTCCAGATGTGCGACCAATGTGCACGTACGTGACGAGATGTGTGACCTCCGGCGCAATTAACTCATTGAAGCATAACCTGGTCAAGTGAAAGAAGTGGAAAAAGCGGGGAGAAGACAAGAGCTTACGCACAGGATGTTTAACATTGTAATACTCTAATGCCTTTCTCGCCTCGATCATGTATTCCTCACGTTTTCTGTCTATCAGTCGCTGCCTAGTGGATGGTGACATTAGTGGAGACGGTATCTCCCCATCAGAATCTGGATGATACTCTGGAGAAATGTAGCCAGAATCTGGACTCTCTGGATACTGCTAAAAACGTACCCCTTCTGGGTATTCACTTCATCATCTTTCTGAACTTTTCTCTTCCCGGCGGCATGTTTCCTGCACGTTCAAATAAAAGTGTAATTCAGTTCAAAATAATAATAGAAGTGCAATTACTTAATACATCAAAATTCCATGCGAAAATAAAATTAATTCGGGAAGCCCATACCCCCGCCCCTCATCACCAATCCCCAACTATAGGAGCCGTGAGAACGATCGGGCAAAGATGTCTCAAAGACCTAACCTAACCACATAGATTTGCCGGAATTGATACGATTACAGGTAGGCTTAGATGGAAGGGGGTAACAAATACGCCTTGCAAGAGGTATGCCTAGCCTTGGAGGAGATAGCGGCGGCAGCGCGCCTCTTGACACTCTTCTGCACGGGTAGGAGCGAGATGATGGCCCTCCCCCGCATCCGCTCGCTCCATCGTTTCTTCAGCGCTGATTTGCAATAGCCTGATCCTTCTTCACATGTGGAAACCGGAACCCTCGCAACCGCCTTGGATGGGCGCACCATCGCCGATGAATCGCCGGGGATGCCTGATTGAGTCGTGGGATAGGGATTTTTGTTTTTCCTCTTCCCTTTTAGATGATTTTTTTTTTACTTTTTTTAGAACCATGCAAGAGGGCTGCATGTATTGATATTAGAAGGAGAAAAGAAAGGCCTAAGATGGCCAAGTTTACAGAGACGCCACAAAAGGCAGCAGGTTAGAAAAAGGCATACAAACGACCTTGAAAACAAAAGACACACGACCTTGAAGGATGGAAGAACTACGAAGACGGTCCTGACCAAAACAAAAACTACATATCTAACACTCCCTCGTCCCGAAAACAGCAGCTGATTAATCATCCGAGAGAGTGAAATGCCCAGAGCTGGCCAAACTCCAAAGCTTCGCTTCATTTTGAATTTGCTCGATGAGAATATTCGTAGGCTTGATAATCTTTTCAAAAATCCTGCAATTTCTTTCTTTCCATATTGTCCAGGCGGTCAAAATGATAATCTTTTCAAAAATCCTGCAATTGTTTTGTTTTTTCCTGAGTGGAAGGGGTAGGGATTCTTTTTTTTTTAGTGGAGGGTAGGGATTCTTTTTTTTTGTTTTTTTAGAACAAGGTAGGGATTCATATAGGTGGTGGTGGAAAGGAAAACACTAACTTACAACTAGGGGTGAAAACGGTACGGATTATTTCCGACCGACCGACCGACTGGAGCCTCACGGAAGGCAAATACGGATACGGTCGGATAGTTGCTGGATACGGTCACGGATACGGATAGTAACTAACGGATACGGAAAAGGATGTGGTTTTACTAATATCCGCCCGTATCCGAAGATATACCATATTTCACGGTTATATCCGACAAATATCCGGCGTAATATCCGACAAGTAATACCTCGAACCTGAGTTGTTGGGCAAGATAAAACTTATGTACTTACACAACTCTTGAAAAGTCTTTGCTCAAGTCACTAGCATATTTGTGAATCACATTTTTGGGCGGCACCCTTAGGTCATGCAAGGGCAAAATTAAGTAGCCACTTGGAAATGAAAATATGAGTATGAAAACATTATCTATCTTAGTATATCACAATACATAGAGTTAATTTAGAGTAAGTTAGTTCATAATATCTGCTATATGCCAGTCCTATTTTCAATGCGACATCCGACGAAATGTTTATCCGCAACCGAACCGTATTTGTTCCGTATTCGATCCATATTCGTAACCGACAAGATCCGATTCCGTATTCGTATCCGCACACTATCCGCTCCGTCTCCGTATCTGGAAAAAATATGGTCACGGACATGGTTTCACTACTATTCGACCGTATCCGCTCCGTTTTCACCCCTACTTACAACCGGCTGTAGCTACAGCCGGCTCGCGCAACGCGCGCGTCCCGCGGTTCCCACCTGACCACGTCCTGCACTCACAGCGCACGTCCCGTGTAAGGAAATTTTTTAGCGTTTCTACTGCCTGCCTTCCACGTGAGTGGTCCCCACAGCCCAGGTCATGTCGCTGCTCTCTCCTCACATTTTCTCACGCAAGTGGACAATATACCACAGGTCATGTCTTTGCTCTGGCTTTTTTGACTAGGTGGCGTGTGAGTCAAAGCACATGCAGCTTAATGAATGCATGTCATGGTCAATCTTCTTTAGCGTTGCTAGTTGCTACATGTATAATCCCTCTAAATCCATTAATTACATTGTAATAATTTGTGACAGGCGGTGAACTATTTCGGCATGAAAATCCACCGTCCTTCGCACTGTCCGATCTCGATCCAACACGCAAAATCAACTTTGATGTTTTGCATATGGCCAGCGCTAGGCGTCAGTCGGGTGTAGGGAGGCCTCACTACAGCCGCCTTCAGAGCCGTCAGATTCATTTACGTGAAACGATCTCGCGCGTCCGATCTATGTAGTAAAAACGTTTCGCGTGTAGCACTTTGTGTTTTGTGTATGCAACATCACATGTAGCAAAGAAAATACAGAAAATGCTGCGTTCGATAAATGTAGCAAAAAAAAAGTCAAACACAACATTCTTTTGTTGCATGTAGCACTGTGTGTAGCAAAAATTCTCAAATGTGTAAAATTTATGATCGTGTAGCAAAATGATGTAGCACTTTGAACAAAGCTATGTAGCAAAAACCAATAACTATGAAACAAATCCCAATTTATCTGTAGCAAAACATGAAAGAGCATGTCACCTTTGCTACATTTTCAACACACTCATGTAGCAAAACACACTTGTGTATGTAGCATGTTGAAACATCGTATGCAACATCTACATACCTCGGATTTCACTACATCCAGTTTTGACCATGGAGGCACCGCCATGACCGATTCGAGCTCAGCAGACACGAATCCGTCTATGGAGACACTTCCGGCGACGAATCCGCCACACCAGAGACCCGGCGTCGCCAGATCCGGTGAACCCGACGAAATTAACTCGCGGTTCATCTTCTCCAAATTCTGCCATGGCGTCCAGCCGTCCATGGCAAGCTCCCCCGACCTTGAACATGATGCTCGTGGGAGGCACGACGGCCGGCTTCTGACGGGAGGAGGCGGTGCGGGGCCGACTAGCACCGACTAGCTTCTGTCGTGGTAGATTATTAGCACCGATGAGATCGAATTGGTTTTGCCGATGCCTTCACGGTTAACTCCGGAGGTACGTTTGTAGCAGAAATTTAAATGTTGCATACGGTATTTCCATTTGCTACAAACGTTTGTATTTTTTGTTGTTTTGTTCGAGTAAAATGCTACATTTTTATGTGTGTATGCTACAAATTGTTTTTTCTCCAATGTTACATTCGTGTTTCTATTATGTAGGATGCGTTGGGCACAAATGTTGGATGCAGTGAATTTTTTTGTAGCAAACGCCAACACGCTATCGACATATTCCTACAAACAAATGAAGATATGTAGCATTAGTTATTGAATTTTGCTACATGGCTGTGTACAAAATGTTACAACCATTTTTGCTACAGGTCGCACGCGTTGAATTTGATGGCACGTCATGACACCTTTTTATACATTTTGCTACAATTAAATTATAAATTTGTTGCATGAGTCGGTTGTTTTTGCTACATGAGTCATGTAAATGGCACACACGAGAGCTTTCATGGTATCTCATGTGTTGATAATCCAACGTAATTAATTAAAAAGTACTGGAATGGTCCAATTATTTGAAAAGGCATCAACAGAATATGATTACTCGGGCAGCCATGACGCCATGCGAAAGCGACCCCTCCCAACATGCATCCAATTGAAAGCAACGGTCTCGTGGGACAAGCCTGCAAGCAACGTCACGCCAGCGGCTGAAAGCGACGTATCGGTGCAGTATGCATCACGGACAACCTCGATCGGACGGCGCGCGAGGCGGCTGTAGCGGGGCGGCGCTACAGCCGACTGACGCGTAGCGCTTGTCTTTTTTTTTTTGAGATAACGCGTAGCGCTTGCCTGGTGAAAACGGTTGATAAAGGCCCAGCTTTGGGCTTCCGTCCTACGCCTATTTATTGGACGTTTCAGGCCTGATTGGGCTAAACGGGTCCAATAGGCGCCTGGGAATGTAAGGCCCAGCTGTGGGAGGTTCAGTGTCAGCGCGAGCAGAATTACTTCTGCGAAGGGAATCTAGCGGACCGTGTCGTGATGACAAGTGTCAGCTTTTTTCTTCACGCGGTCCTCCGTGGGTGCTTGCATATGCGACAAGTGGCAGTACGAGAGAGTTTTGGTGGGATTTCTCCTTCTCCCTGCGGAGAGTTGCATGTGCATTTATTTTGAAATTCGTTTTAAAAAAATGAAATATCTTGAGAACCGTTTATCCAAATTACGAACCGTTTTCACTTTTGAACTCCTCGCGTCGAGATCTTCAAAACTAGATCCATGTTGATAGGTTTCGACGAACTTTTTTTTTACAACGGTTATGTACAGTTGTACAATCCGTGTCTATGTAGTTGTACAATCTGTGTTTGTACAAACTGTGTTTGCCTAGTTGTACAACATGTGTCTGTATAGTAGTACAACCGACCCCTCGGGTGAGTGTTCCCTTATTCTGCCTCGTCGTGTCGGCCTTGATGTCCTTGGGCATCTCTGAATCTTGCAGTGTTTTTTGTTTTCGCAGTTGTTCGCGTGCCAGGCTGCCGAGGATGGTCCGAATGGCCCGGAGTTCGCCGCCAATCTGGACGACCTTGTTGAGGGGGCCGGGGAGAATCAGCCCTAGGACGACGACGATGACGATGACGAGGGTGACGTAGGCGTCAGGGCGAACCCGGCGGCCGACGTCGAGGAGGAGGAGGAAAGCCAGGCCGAGGTCTCGGGGGCGGCCTCCGGTCGGTCAGTTCCCCGAGTCAACATACGCGACTGGCCGAAGGACAAGAGCGATGACGGGAAACACCCCATTGCCGAGGACTCCGACGTCGAAGAGATTCCTCCTCCGGCTGGCGCCGCGGCGTCTAAACGGGCGAGGTCCTCCGGGGGCGACGAGCCGAGCGCCGCAGCCGCCCGCCGCCAAGAGATCGAAGCCCATCTACTCCAGACCGCCGTGGCGACCGCACCGCCTGGTGGCTCCCGGGTATGTTTCTTCATAGGGGCGCTTGTGGGGGGACCTTTTGCTTGTCTCTGTTTTTCTTCTTACGGCATCCAACTTCTGCAGGGCCATGTAATCCGTGATCGACGACAGCACGATGCAGGGCGGGTTCCCGCTGCCCAGCAACGTCGGCGATGGCGAGCTGGAATCGGCCGCGCCTCGAGCCCCGACGCCCCAGCCGGATGACTTAGCCCGGGTGACGCACGAGGCCCAAGGCGGAGACGGTAGCACGGCCGGCCCATCCACCGCCCAGGCGGAGATGCAGATCGTGGTGTTTGATGCGGCCGCCCAGGCGGGCGCCGCTCACGAGCCGGCGGTCGCAACGGTCGACGCCGTGATGATGGAGACGGCGGTTCTGCAGCCGGAGCCGGTCCTGCAGCCGGAGTCGGCCCCGCAGCCGGAGCCGGTTCATCAGACGGGGTACCCGCTGGCATGGAGCCTATCAGCGACCAGGCGCGGGTCGATGCGGCCGCGGCGATGGAGGAGGTGGAGCAGCTGGTGGAGGCCGGCCACCAAAGCGACCTTAGGCTGGAGCAGCACTGTGAGATGGCGGCACCAGTCGCGGTGGTCAGCAAGATGGAGAAGAACATCAAGGTCGGGCTAGCCGGGATCGGGATGATCCGGGAGTCGGTCGAGGTGAGTTCTTCGTGGCTGCGGGTGCCTGGAGCCAGTGTCGGGTCACCGGAGAGGTCTTGACTTGTTCCTTCCTCTTTTCAGAACGCGCTACGGGGGCTGCTGAGGCGGAACCAGCAGCTGGAGGACGAGGTGCGGCTGCTCAAGCAGCAACTCGAAAACAACAAGAGTAAGCGTCCTGCCTCGCCTATCTTCTCGTTCCTTATCCTGTGTCGGGGCTGAGGCAAACTTCCCTGTGTAGGCTCGATGGCGGAGGTGGTCGCAGCCAAGGTTCGGGAGCACGAGGAGGCGATGAAGGCGCTCCGTGAGCGCGCCACCCTGGCGGATCAGCTAGCGGCTGAGGCGGGGCAGCGGGAAGAAGGCCGACGCTACCTATGAGGCAGAGTATGACAAGCTTGTCGGGTGGAAGGACTCGCTAGCGGAGCAGCTGGAGACGGCGAAGAAGGAAAAGGGTGAGGCCACCGACATGCTTGCCGAGCGGGGTGGCGGCCCTCGAGCTCTTGAAGCAGAAGGAGGAGAAGCAGCGGCGTGAGCACAAGCAAGCCACCAAGCTTCTCGAGGACCGCTAGAGGGAGCAGGAGGGGGAGTTGTCCCGGGTCGACGAGGCCGTCGTCCGTAAGTTTCTTGCCTCTAATGTTTTCTTCGTGCTTCTTTTTCTTGGTCTTGATCCTTTTCTTCGGTCTTCAGGCTTCTACTCCGACATCGGCGAAGCAGCGCCTGAGGGGACTACCGAGGACCGGGTCGCCGCGCTTGGTGAGTTGGGGAGCGGTTCCACAAGATCGGCGCCGACGTCTACAGCACGCTGTGGCCGGAGGGCGGGGCTGACACTGCTGCTGATGTCGCAGCCCAACTCCACGACGTACCCAAGGCCCTGGACACCTTCCAGGACACGGCGGCTCACGGGGGATCCGAGATGACGATAGCGGTGATGCTCTCCTGGTACAAGCATGTTACGGCGAAGAGGCTTGCTTCCGGCCTCCGGGAGGGTGCCAGCTTCCAGGAGGTGCGCAAGGAGCCGGGTGTCGCGCTTGCCGCCAGCCGCATCATGCGGATGGTGGACTTCGGGGACATCGTGCCTCTGGAGCCGGAGGTGGAGAAAGAGATAGCCGCGGAGCAGAGCCTCGGACCGGAGCAGGCGATCTCGGAGGCGACGGGGACCACCGAGTCGGGTCGGGAGCCGACTACGGCCGCAGGGCCGACCCCGGAGGCGATGAAGACCCCCGAGCCGGAGGCTTGAACTTGATCCCCGGGATGCCGGGTGTATTTGTTTTTAAAGAACTTCTTTGCTTTTGTTGCCTGTCGTACTTGTTGGGCCTGCTTGTGAACATTGATGCGGAGCTTCTGACTCCTTTATCTATTTTGCTTTTGTACTTGTGAGTTTTTTCTTTTATCTTGATGCCGAACGGGCATCCCCCAGCCCCCGAGTTTCGGGTCGGCGTGTCGTAGGGAGGCCGGGTCGGAACTTCATCTTGGCTCTTTTTTCCTTCTGTGTCTTGGTTCTTTCCGTCCCCAGCCCCCGAGTTTCTTGCTGGCTGGCGGCGAGGGAGTTGGGTCGGGTGCCGGGTACCGGCTGGCCGGGACCGGGCTCCGGTGTCATGAAACTCACAAGTAGGGGAAAACGTGAGCACTTGCCAGTAAAAAATTATGCGAGTAGAGGAGACGCTAGGTTTCATGCGAGTGGAAGAAAACGACTCGCCCTTTTCCAAGTATGTCGACCTTTTTCTTGTGCTAGCCGTCCAGGCGCAGGCTCTTGCCGGCTGGCCAGGTTGCGGTCTGCAGCCGGAACCGAAGAGGTGCCGGAACGCGCAAGGCACAATACTTAGGTCTAGATAACTGGTTTTGGGTGCTTCGCGGGGGCCGGCGACCGCTCTTTCCCCTTATGTTTTTTCACGTGCCAGCGACCTCTGGCTTTTGCTCTTGCCAGCCGTACTGCCGGGTTGCGGTTCTGCGGCTGGAACCGATGAGTGGGGCCTCTGGTGCCAGTGCATGTTACTATTCCATCTCTGGGAAAGAATGGACCGCAAGCGACCGGCGAGCCCCCGGGTTACGAGTCCGGGAGGCCGGCCAAGAGAAGGAAGAGGTATGCAAACTGAAAAAAGATACAAAAAGGCTAGCCCCCGAGTGTAGCTTGGGACTGCCTGCTCTTATTTATGATTTGGATACAAGGGTACGTACATCTTACACCTACGTGTAGAAGGGACGGAGGAGGGCGGCATTCCACGGCCTCTCCGACTCCACGCCCGATGTGTCTTTCTTTTTTTCTTGGTTTTCTCGCGTCGACGAGGTAGTAGGTGTCGTTATGCAGGACCTCGCTTATGATAGTTTGTGCATTGCCTTTCTTGTCCTGGATCCACCGGAGGACAAGGTTTGTGCATGCCTTTCTTGTCCTGGATCCACCGGAGGACAAGGTTTCCTTCGCGAAATGCGATCGGCTTCACGCGACGGCTGTGGTATTGGCGCAGGCTCTGCTGGTAGATGGCTGATCTTGACAGCACCAGCTCGCGTGTTTCTTCTAGGTGGTCGACTCCATCCTCTCGCGCCTCTTTTGCTTCCGCCTCCGTGTACAAGACCACTCGTGGCGCGTCGTACTCGAGGTCGACTGGCAGGACTGCCTCGGCGCCATACACGAGGAAGAACGGGGTGTAGCCGGTCGATCGGTTGGGCGTCGTGCGCAGGCTCGGTGTAGTGGTTCTTCTAGCTGGGGCCGGATGCCGGACAGGATCAGGCCGTTCGTCCTTTCGACCTGCGCGTTGGTTTCCGGGTGCGAGACGGCGGCGAGGCCGAGGTGGATGCCTCTGCGGCTGCAGTAGCGCGCGAAGACGCCCTTGGCAAAGTTCCTGCCGTTGTCGGTGATGATGCTGTGCGGGTACCGTACCGGCTGATGACGTCCTCGAAGAAAGCGATGGTGTTGTAGCCGTCGAGCATTTTGATGGGTTTCACCTTGATCCACTTGCTGAACTTATCCACACGACCAGGAGATGCGTTAGCCCGCTTCGCGCTGTCCGGAAAGGACCGACCATGTCGAGCCCCCAAACAGCAAACGGCCACGTGATAGGTATGGTATTCAGAGCCGACGCCAGCTGATGCTGCTATGACCGAAAGAGCTGGCAGCCCTTGCATTTGCGGACAAGCTCTTCCGCGTCCGCCAGCGTGGTGGGCCAGAAGAAGCCGTGACGGAGCGCTTTGGCCGCGATGGCCCACGATGACGCGTGGTGGCCGCACTCGCCTTGGTGGATGTCCTTGAGGAGGTCGCAGCCGTCCTCCCGCTTCACGCAGCGTTGGAACACGCCAGAGACACCGCGCTTGTACAGCTCGCCGTTGATGATGGTGTAGGCTTTGCACCGGCGCACGACTTGCCTTGCCAGGATCTCGTCCTCTGGCATCTCGCCCTTGACAATGAGGAAGGGCTGCGCCCAAGATGGCACTTCCTGGACGGCGAAAACGTCGTCTGTCGTCCAGTCCTCAGCCCCCAGGACCGTGGAGCCGGAGGGCGGCGTCGGGTTCCCAGCCACCGAGTTGACAATCATGTCTCCCGGGTCCGTGGAGCCGGTAGCCGCGGTGCAGGTCAGGGGTCCGAGATCCGGTATGTAGATGGACTCAGAGTCAGGTGACGGTACGATGGATGGCTTGCGCAGTGCTCGAGGGAGATGCCAGGCAAGATGGTCTGCCGGGTAGAGCCTATGCACGCCAGGGTGTCGGTTGCCTCGTTGTTCGCGCATGGGATGTGATGGAACTCACATCCTTCGAAGCAGCCGGAGAGCTGCTGGACGAAGAAGCAGTAGGAGGCCATGTTCGCGTCCTTGGCGTCCTAGTTACCCGACAACTGCTGCAAAACGAGGTCCGAGTCCCCGAAGCACAGGATCCGGCGGATGTTCATGCCATTGGCGAGCCGGAGTCCATGGGCGAGCGCCTCGTACTCGGCGACGTTGTTAGAGGCGGTGAAGTGTATCTGCAGGACGTACTCCAGCTTGTCGCCTTTCGGAGAGGAGAGGATGATGTCGGCTCCTAGGCCCCCGCGCATCGTGGAGCCATCGAAGTGCATTAGCCAGTGCGAGGAGTCGGGAGCCGGTGGCAGGTATTGCGTCTCCGCCCAGTCCACGAAGAACTCGGCGAGAAACTGGGTCTTGATGGCCACCCTTGGCTCGTAGAGGATGTGGTGGGCCGCCAAGACGATGGCCCACTTGGCGATCCGGCCGGTGGCATCCGTGTAGCCAATGATCTCCGAGAGGGGAGAAGAGCTCACCACGTGATGGGGTGCTCCTGGAAGTAGTGCTTGAGTTTTTTGGCGGCGAGGTACACGCCATAAGCCATCTTATGGTAGTGAGGGTAATTCTGCTTGGATCTCTAAAGCACCTCACTCAGATAATACACGGGACGCTGTACGAGCTGCGTCTTGCCCTCCTCCATGCGCTCCACCACAAGGACAACACTGACCACCCGGTTAGTGGCGGCGATGTACATCATCATCGGCTCCTTGGGCAGTGGGGGAGCGAGGACTGGCGCGGTCGACAGGGCTTTTTTGAGGCCGATGAAGGCGGCGTCGGCTTCATCGTTCCAGTGGAAACCGCCTGCCTGCCTGAGGAGGCAATACAGCGGGAGGGCCTTCTCCGCTAGCCGACTGACAAGCCGACTGAGGGAGGCGAGGCAGCCGGCGAACTTCTGCACGTCTCGCAGGTTCCGAGGCCGGTGCATGTGCTCAATGGCAGAAATCTTGTCCGGGTTGACCTCGATCCCTCGGGCCGACACGAGGAAACCGAGTAGCTGGCCCGCCGGGACGCCGAACACGCACTTCTCCAGGTTCAGCTTCATCTGGAAGCAGCGGAGGTTGGCGAACGTCTCCTCGAGATCGCCAAGGATGGTGCCCCACTCCTTGGTCTTGACGACGATGTCGTCCACGTATGCGTGCACATTGCGGCCGATCTGGCAGTGCAAGCACTTCTGCATGCACTGTTGGTAGGTGGCCCCTGCGTTTTTCAGGCCAAACGACATGGTGACGTAGCAGAAGGCACCGTACGGGGTGATGAAGGACGTTTTTAGGTAATCCTCAGGGTTCAACTTGATCTGGTGGTAGCCGGAGTAGGCGTCAAGGAACGAGAGAGCAACTCGCAGCCGGCTGTGGAGTCGATAACTTGATCGATCCGGGGCAAGGCGAAGGGATCCTTGGGGCAAGCCTTGTTCTGGCTGGTGTAATCGATACACATGCGCCAAGTATCATTTTTCTTAAACACCTTTACAGGGTTGGCGAGCCACTCAGGGTGGAATACTTCCATGATGAACCGGCTTCCAGCAGCCGGGCTATCTCTTCTCCGATAGCCTTTCTTCTTTCTTCCGCGAAGCGGCGGAGGGCTTGTCGTACCGGCTTCGTGCCCAGTTTCACATGGAGCGGCTCAGGTTGATGCCTACCTTCTCCGCCGTGTCGCGGTAGAGTATGCTGATGCTGCTGCCGCCGTCGATGAGTACGCGGGAGAATGTGACGGCGGTGCTGTCTGTGAGGATGATCAGGTCCAAGAGCAGCGCGTAGCCGCCTGGACGCGGCATGATAACCGGATGGTCCTCGCGCCCCTAGGTGATGGGCTTCTCCGACCAGTTAATGTACTGGGGGACAGGAGGGACGGTGGCGTTCACCTCTGCGTGACGATGTCGCCTGGTGCGCTTGTCATCACGCTCGCTAGTGTAGATGACATAGGCAGCATCCCGGTTGGGGAAAGCTCCGCGGTTGTCGGGTTGCCGAGCCGGGGACCGGCGAGGCGGAGTCCGACGTTGTTTGTCGGGTGCCCAGCGATCGCCTTCGCAGCCGCGATCGTCGCTACGGTCGCAGTTGTTACCGCGGTTGCCGTCAGCCGACACGCGGGGAGGGGCTGCGGGCAGGCCCTCGCCGCGGGCGATCCGAGCAGTCCAGCTGCACTGCCGGGTGGTATGGTTCGCCGGGTTCCGGTCAATGTTGTGGTACTTGCAGGGCATGTCGAGCATGCTGTTGAGGGTGTACCGGTTCTTTTGCCACGGGCGGCTTTCCCTCATGCGTTCTCCGTTTGGGCGACGGTGGCCTTCCTCGCCGAGAGCGACGTACTGAGAGTCGCGGCAGTTTTCCGAGTACAGGCCCTTCCTCTTGTTGCGGTCGTCGCGCCGGCCGTCCGCGTATCGCCTGGAGGAGCCGGCCTCATGGCGGTCTTGAGGCGGATCTTTCTTCTTTGCGTCGCCGGCAGCCGACTTGGCGGGGTCGGGTAGTGATGACGTGGATCACACGTTCGTTGGGAGACCCCAAGAGGAAGGTATGAAGCAGTGTAGCAGCAGTTTCCCTCAGTATGAAACCAAGGTTTAATCGAACCAGTAGGAGTAAGAAATCACTTCTGAAGGTTGTCAGTGGCGCGCTGACATGGAACCTGCACACAACACAATCAAGCTACTTTGCCCCAACGAAACAGTGAGGTTGTCAATCTCACCGGCTTGCTGAAAACAAAGGATTAAACGTATGGTGTGGAAAACAGTAGTAAATTGCAGAGAATGAAAAGAAACAATGTTTGCAGTTGGTTGTATTATCAGTGTAAAAGAATGGACCGGGGTCCACAGTTCACTAGTGGTGTCTCTCCATAAAAGATAACTAACATGCTGGGTGAAAAAATTACAGCTGGGCAATTGACAAAATATTGAGCGCATGACAATGCATCTATATAACATGATGATTACTATGATATTCATGTGGGCATTACGACAAAATACATAGACCGTTATCCAACAGCGTCTATGACTAATAATCCACCTCCAGGTTGTCATACCGAGTTCCCCGTTGGTATTAAGTTGCAAGCAACGGATAATCACATTAAGTAATGTGCGTAATGTAAACAAATGCATTAGACCTAACGGCGCACCCTTAAGCTAAGCATCGGTTATTTTATCCCTAGTGGCAACAGCACATCCACAATCTTAAAAGTTGATGTCACTCTTCCAGATTACCGGAGACATGAACCCACTATCTAGCATAAATACTAACTCTTGGAGTTATAAGCATCTACTTGTCCAAAGCATCTACTAGTAACGGAAAGCATGCAAGATCATAAATAACATATAAGATAGATTGATAATCAACTTGACATAGTATTCAATATTTATCGGATCCAGCAAACACAACATGTAGCATTACAATAAGATGATCTTGATCATGATAGGCAACTCACAAGATCTAAACATGATATCATAAAGTGGAGAGACAACCATCTAGCTACTGCTATGGACCCATAGTCCAAGGATGAACTACTCATGCATCACTCCGGAGGCAGGCATGGTGATGTAGAGCCCTCCGGTGATGATTCCCCTCTCCGACAGGGTGCCGGGAAGAGCTTCTGAACCCTCCCGAGCTAGGGTTGATGGCGGCGGCGTCTCTGAAACTTTTTGTGGATAATGCCTCGGGTGTCTACGGTTTTCCCGTGAAGATGAATAAATAGGCGAAAGGGCGGCAGCTGGAGACGCCCGTGGGGCCCACACCACCCCACGGCATGGCAGAGGGTGGGGCCGCGCCACCCCATGGTGTGGCTGGCTCGCAGCCCCCCTCCGTCTCTCCTTTGGACTCCGTGTATGTGTTGGAAAAATAGGAGGTCCTGTCCAAGTTTCGTCCAATTCCGAGAATATTTCCAGACTAGCTTTTCTGGAATACAAAAACAGCAGAAAACAGGAACTGGCACTGTGGCATCTTGTTAATAGGTTAGTCCAGAAAATGCATAAAAATGCTATGAAGTGTATATAAAACATGTAACAATTGGTATAATATCAACATGGAACATCATAAATTATAGATACGTTTGAGACGTATCAGGTAGCCGGACCGGCGCCTTCAAGGCGGAGTCAGCTGTGGCATACTTCTCGGCGATGTCTAGGAGGTAGGCCATGTTGTCCGGCTCCGCCCGCAGGAGCTTGTGCTTGAGCATGGTGTCGCCGCGGCGGCCGTCAGTGAAGTAACGGATGGCCTCGCGCTCGTCGATGCCCTCACAGGAGTTGCGCAGCTCGGACCAGTGGGTGAGGTAGTCGCGGTCGGACTCCTTTTCTTCTTGGGTGCAGAGCTGCAAGTGGCGTGGGCGACCCGGGCGCTTGTAGGTGTTGTTGAAGTTCCCGACGAAGACTTCCTGAAAGTCCAGCCAGGTGTTGATGCTGCCGTCCGGCAGGCTGTTCAGCCAGGTGCGAGCCGTGCCCACCAGCATGAGTGGGACGTAGCGCACGGCCACCCGCCTGTTGCCGCCGGCTATGCCGACCGTAGTGAGGTAGTCCAACAGCCAATCTTCCGGCTTGGCGGAGCCATTGTACTTGGGCGTCTCCCGGGGGAGGTAGAAGCGAGGCGGGAATGGCTCCTTCTGGATGCGGGGGCCGAAGCAGTCGTGGCCGTGGTAGTCCTCTTCTTCGATGGCGCGCGAGGCGGTCACCTTGTTGATGCGGCCGCGCGCGTCGGCATCGGGTTCCGGCCCCAGAGGGCCTAGCCGGCTACCGACGGGCGCCTTGCGCCAATCCGAGTCGGCTCAGGGTTGGCCTTCCCTTTCCCGGTCCACGCTCTGTTGCGGTCCTGATCGTCATCTTGTCGGGTGCCGGTGTGACGGGTGCGATCACCGGTATCTCAGTCATCCTCCCGCCGACCACCAGCATGATGGGTGCAGTCGTGCTCATCGGGGCGGTGCTTGTCCTTGCCCGAGTTGACGCTTTTCTCAGGTCCGTCTGGACTTGCTGGTCTCCGGGCGGGGGGTCGTGTCAGCGTCCGACGCAGCCTGCATCCGGTTGGCGGCGTCGAGAAGCTGCTAGACTCGCAAGCACTGGGCGGCCAGCTCGTCGCCCTGGAGGTTATCGAGCTCGCCCGAGGCAGCCTGGGCCGTGCGCATGTTTTTGGCGGGGCTGTTGTAGACGGCCATGACGAAACTCGGCCGGATGGGATCCTCATTTAGCCGGCCGCCGAGCGCACCTCCCTTGCGGCGGATCTCCTCCAACGGCTGGGTGGTCACTGGCCGGGGTGATGTTGTGGGCGGAGTCGTACTCGCGCATCCTGGCGGCGAGGCGGCGTTTGGTGCCGGCGACCTCGACGGCGCTGTCGACGAGGCGCTGGCGCTGCGCCTCCAGTTCTGCGGCTGCAATGGCCAGGTCGATGTTGACGTTGAGGGGCGTGCGGAGCGCATCGATGGTCGCTTGGAGCGTGTCGTCCTCCGTCGTGGAAGACGTGCTTCCGTGCTCGCGGCGAGTGGTACGCCCATCCACGTCATGGTCGACGCCGGTGGTGAAGACCTCCGCGTAGACGCGGGACTCGTCGCTGGAGTCGGAGCAGACGGACAAAGTGTCCGGACAGGGAAGTACGGTGTCGGGATACTCACTAGGGACAACATCGATGTAGACGCGATGGCTGCCGAAGTGGACGATGGAGCCTCCGCCTGTGGGAGGGACGTCCGTGAAGCAGGCGGGGTTGTGCATGATGCGGTCGAAGGCGCCGAGCGTCAGGATGAGGCCTGACGCGACGCGCTGGCCAGAAGCGGTGAGGGGTCCCGTACAGAACGTGACCCCGGTCGCCGCGCTAGGCCCCACGGTGGGCGCCAAATGTCGTGGTATTGTGCACGGCATATGTCACGGAGGGTGACTTCTTGCGTGGGGACACAGGTGGTGTGCGGCGGCGTGTGCACAGGATTGGATACGAGCAAGGTGAACACCGAGACGTACCCAGGTTCGGGGCCCTCGTGAGGAGGTAACACCCCTACTCCTGCCTAGCTGTGGTATATCGTGGTCACAAGGTGTAACAATGGTGCTCCTGGAGCTGTATCGAGTGTTCTCTTCCTGCTAGAAGATGAGGTGAGTCTCTGGGGAGGGAACTAGGATCCAACCCTTGCTATGTGGGATCCGGCTTCTTATATAAGCAGAGCAGCCGGTTACAGAGGCGGCTACCCGGCATCGGGTAGCAGAGACAGGCCGCCGGTGGGGACGTGGCCATGGTGGGAGGCCGTGCCAGCATCCGTGATGATCGCCTGCCCTCCCCGTCCTGTCGATCGCAGGCCACGCGGTACGGTCCACGGCAGCCGACGTCACCTTTGACTTCGGGGACGCAGAACAGTGCTGGGTCCACGCTCCTCTTGTCCTCTAGTCCTTGGATGCCTACGAAGGGGATCCAAGGCGCCAGCGAGGTGGGCGACCGGCAGCCGGTTCCGGACGATCGACTCGGAGGGGGAACCCGGAAGATTCCCTTTGCTTGCGGTTACCGGGGAGAATATCCCCGACAAACGGGGACACGAGATTTAACGTGGAAAACCCCTCCAACAATGGAGGAGAAAAAACCACGGGCGCCAGCCAGCAATACTTCACTATATTTGGTGAGGTTACAAACGCCGGGGATTTACACAATGCGACTTATCCCAGCGGCGGCTTACAAGATATATATGGTGGTAAAACCCTAGGTCGACTGCAGTTCGACCCGGAAACGACGTGTACCGTACCAAGCTTCCGGCCCAAGCCTCCATCGACGGGCCTCCGATTCGCTCCGAAGTTAGCCTCTCACTTTATATCTTCATATGAATTTGGAACACATCAAAATAACACTCCACCTTGAGACAAATTCCATCTTGTAGCATGAACGAGAACTTCACCCTGAAACAACAAAAAAAACACCTTCGGCGCCAAATAGCCTCTTGGGCTAGACAGTGATACCAACTAAGCCCGAGCAAAGCTCGAACTTAGTAACAGGAACTGGCTTTGTCATCATATCAGCAGGATTATCATGAGTACTTATCTTGCATACCTTCAGCTTACCTTTTGCAACAACATCACGCACATAATGGTATTTGACGTCAATGTGCTTTGTTCTCTCATGGAACATCTGATCCTTAGTAAGGTAAATAGCACTCTGACTATCACAAAACAGGTTAATGCAAGTATCATCTCCACAAAGCTCAGCAAACAAACCTTTCAGCCAAACCGATTCTTTACATGCTTCAGCAATAGCCATGTACTCTGCTTCAGTGGTAGACTGGGCAACAACGGATTGCAACGTTGCCCTCCAACTCACGGCACAACCACCAAGCGTGAACACATAACCTGTGAGGGATCTCCTCTTATCCAAATCGGCAGCAAAATCTGAATCCACATAGCCTACGAGTCCCTCATCAGTCTTGCCGAACTTGAGGCAAGCATTGGATGTGCCACGAAGGTACCTGAAAATCCACTGAACAGCCTTCCAATGTTCTTTACCAGGATTAGCCATATATCTACTAACCAAACTCATAGCATATGATAAATCTGGACGTGAGCAAACCATGGCATACATTAAAGAACCAACAGCACTAGAATATGGAACTCTAGACATGTACTCAAAATCCTCATCCGTACTAGGACATTGTTCAGCTGACAATTTAAAGTGAGGAGCAATAGGAGTACTAACAGACTTTGCATCATGCATGTTAAAACGATGAAGAACTTTCTTAATGTAATTTTGCTGACTAAGAAACAACAAACCAGAATTTCTGTCACGGGTAATCTCCATACCTAGAATTTTCTTAGCAGCACCAAGATCCTTCATCTCAAACTCGCTACTCAACTGTGACTTGAGAGCAGCGATATCTTTCTTGCTCTTGGCAGCAATCAACATATCATCAACATATAACAGGTATATAGGTGATCCATTAACAAACTTAATGTACACACAGCTATCAAATTCAGACCTCTTAAAGCCATGTGACAACATAAAAGAATCAAACCTTTTATACCACTGACGAGGAGATTGTTTCAAACCGTATAAGGACCTTTTCAACTTACACACAAGATCCTCCTTACCAGGCACTATGAACCCTTCTGGCTGGTCCATGTATATCTCCTCCTCCAACTCTCCATGCAGAAACGCAGTCTTTACATCTAACTGCTCAAGCTCAAGATCACGCATAGCAACAATACCAAAGAATGTACGAATTGAACTATGCTTAACAACTGGAGAGAAAACATCATTATAATCACACCTGGAATTTGACTGAAGCCTTTTGCAACTAACCTTGCCTTAAACCTCGGAGGCTCGCTAGGAGATAAACCCTCCTTTCTCTTGAAGATCCACTTACAGCGGACTGCCTTCTTTTTCTTAGGCAAGCGCACAACTTCCCATGTGCCATTCTTATCGAGTGACTGCATCTCTTCTTGCATAGCAGCAAGCCACTTCTCGCGGTCACCGGAACCAATAGCTTCAGTATAGGTGGACGGCTCATGTCCGTGCTCCACCTGTTCTGCACAACTCAGAGCATAATCAACAATGTTACACTCTTCAATTAAACGTGGTCGAGGACCACAATTCCTCCTGTTCCTACGAGCAGCAATAGACTGTTGTGGCTGCAAAACAGGGGTGAGTTCTGAACATTATTATTATCAGAATCATCAGAATCATCAGAATCAGGATCAGAATCATCTGAAGTAGCAGCACCATCATTGTCAACAGTGACATTTTCCTTTTCAACAGAGTGCTCCACCTCGACACGAACCTGCTCCTCAGAAAAATCTGGCAAAACATCTGAGGACAACTTATCAAAGTACATAACAGATTCATTGAAAACAACACTCCTGCTCATAAATGCCTTTTAGTTTCGGGATTCCATAACTTGTATCCTTTTACACCCGAACCATAACCAATGAACACACACTTAATAGCTCTCGGCTCTAACTTTCCATTATCAACATGAGCATAAGCAGTGCAGCCGAAAACTTTAAGCTGTGAATAATCAGCAGGAGTACCTGACCATACCTCGATGGGAGTTTTCTTGTCGAGGGGAATAGATGGTGACCTGTTTATCAAGTAGCAGGCGGTGGCAGCCGCCTCAGCCCAAAAACGCTTACTCATGCGAGCGTTGGAGATCATGCAGCGAGCCTTGGAGATGATGGTCCTGTTCATCCGCTCCGCTACACCATTCTGCTGAGGCGTGTACGGGATGGTGAGGTGCCTGACAATGCCTTCTTTCCTGCAATAATCATTAAAGGCATTCGAACAAAATTCGCCACCATTGTCAGTACGAAGTAATTTCACCTTCCTTTCTGTTTGCCTTTCAATCATAGCTTTCCACTCTTTAAAAGCAGCAAACGTATCATCCTTATTTTTCATGAAATAAGGCCAAACTCTTCTAGAGTAATCATCAATAATGGTAAGCATATAACGAGCACCACCATAAGAGGGCTTACGAGATGGCCCCCAAACATCAGCATGTACATAATCAAGTGTACCTTTGGTGGTGTGAACGAAGCATTAAACTTAACTCTTGTGTGCTTACCGAAAATGCAGTGTTCACAGAACTGCATCTTACCCAAACTGCATCCTTGCAGCAAGTCTCTCTTGATCAATTCTGCCATACCAAGTTCACTCATATGTCCAAGACGCTTATGCCAAAGGTTAGTTTTACTAGCGTCATCATGAGAAACAGCAGCAACAGTACCAGATAACGTGCTACCTCTAAGAACATATAACTTAGCAGAATTCATATCACCAACCATAATGAGAGAACCTTTTGATACCTTTAGGAGTTTATTTCCTCCGTACTTGTACCCGTCACAGTCAAGGGTACTGAGCGAGATCAAATTTCTTGCCATGGTTGGTATGTGTTTCACTCCCGTCAGCGTGCGTGTCATACCGTCATGTGTCTTGACCTGAACGAACCAACGCCAACAATGTTGCATTGTTGGTCGTTCCCCACACGCACGAAATCTCCAGTCTGCACTAACTCATAAGAACTGAACCAATCTTTGTTACAGCAAATATGAAAAGAACATGCAGTATCTAGAATCCATTCATCCTGACGAGAAACACATGCAGCTAAAACAGCTAGGCATCGCCATCAGAACTACCATCAACAACAAAGCCTCACCGGTATCATTACCTTCATTATTTTTCGGTTGGTAAGTACCTTTTCTTTTCTCCTTGTTCTGCAACTTCCAACAGTCATCAATGACATGATTAGATTTCTTACAATACCTGCAGAACTTGTCTCGTCCTTTGGACTTTGAGCGACCTCTGTCACCCTTGCTCTTATCTCTGTTGTTGTTGTGGTAGTGGTTATCTCGCTGCTCAGGCCTCCCTCGGACCTGCAAAGCATCGCCCTTGGAGGACGACTCCCCTTCTGTACCATACCTTTCATCTTTTCCCTGGCAAGCAGGGCCTCATATACTTCCGCAGTGGTTAGTTCATCACGGCTTAACAGTATGGTATCACGAAAATTTGCAAAGGAATTTGGCAGCGAACATAGAAGTAAAAGTGCTAGATCTTCATCATCGTACTTTACCTCCATCGACACTAGGTCAGAAACGATCTCCTTAAAGATCGATAAGTGATTCATTACCGAACCACCTTCTTGCAACTTGTGCGTGAACAACTTCATCTTCACATGCATCTTGCTGGTGAGATCTTTGACATGCAGATCGACTCCAGCTTAGCCCACAGCTTCTCTGCGGTTTTCTCCTGTAGTACTTCTTGCAGAATATCATTAGACAGATGAAGTTGAATAAGCGATAAAGCCTTACGGTCTTTCCGCTTCTCATCGGCGGTCCATGTCCTGCTCCTTGTCGCCGAATTTATCCAGCGCATCGTCAAGATCATTGGACTGTGCGAGGATCGCACGCATCTTGACCTGCCACAACGAAAATCTCGTCTTGTAGTCCAGCAACGGTAGATCAAACTTCATCGATGCCATCGCGAAACCCTAATCTGAAAATAGATCTGAAAGCAGGGCTCTGATACCACTTGTTATAAAACGATAGCAAATAAACAACGAAGAGCGGAAAGATCAAACCAAAGGGGACACGAGATTTAACGTGGAAAACCCCTCCAACAACGGAGGAGAAAAAACCATGGGCGCCAGTCAGCAATATTTCACTATATTGGGTGAGGTTACAAACGCCGTGGATTTACACAATGCGACTTATCCCAGCCGGCGGCTTACAAGATGTATATATGGTGGTAAAACTCTAGGTCGGCTGCAGTCCGACCCAGGCCTTCGTTTCGCTCCGAAGTTAGCCTCTCACTTTATATCTTCGTATGAACCTGAAATGTATGACATAGTTATTAGCACCTTCGCTTCATGTATCACAGACGGGAGAAGCCGATAGCCTGAAAGTAGTATCTTGTACTTCCAAATGAATAAATAAATGAAACGGGACTGTTTCTCTTGCCTTCAAATTTTAAGGGGTCATCACAGCACCTGTAAAATAGAAGTTACTACAAAAAAGATTACCGAGACAGTTTGTGAGCATTTAATTCATATTGATTAATTGTATTGTATGTGGCTGTGTTTTCTTGCCTTCAATTGTTGTGTGAGAGAGAGAACAACCTGATGCGTTCTTGACATTGTGGATGTTCCCAACATTCTAACCTGTTGGGCACAAAGATTTGTGGAAACTAATAGTAAAGATTCTTTAGATCCTTCATAGTATTTTCTTTCACTATATTTCAGTAGGTGAAAACTCAAAGTAAGGTGAGGTACCAAATAATCCATAAATACTTTGGCTTTACTGTATATCATCGGACAAATCTAGTACATACCGTAAAAGCTTAGGAGCAAGCATCCACGTTGATACTCGTTATCTTCTGCAATAAATATGAAAACCCCGATCTAAAAGAAAGATGTTGAGACTCTGGATCATTTGGTAGTTAACCTTATTGCTGGAAGGCAAAATTCCTACAGTTAGATTGAACAATTAGGTCAAGACACTCATCTATAGTATTTGACTGATCTTGTCTATTTACTCAGGCTTGGATAGGAACAGTAGAAAAATAATTAAGTTGCACTTGCAAGCAGTTGGAAATACATTACTCTTAATCATGTTCTGTTTCTTCATGCTTACCCAAGTTGTGGTAATGAATCCACTCTTCCTAGAGATAAACTGTCAAACAGTGTTGCGCTGTCTAACTGTATTTGCCCAAAAGATTGGGAATCCATACTGAATAGATGATTTAAAGAGACATATATACCCTAACTAACCTCAACTGCCAAGCCAAGATGTGCATGTCGGGAACGGTTATCAGAATAAGCAGAATGGTTTGGTTAAAGGGCGACAACATGTTGTGACCGACGGCGTGGACGTCCACGGCTGCGTAGGATGGAATGCCTACCAGGACGGATCCATGATTTTCAGAATTTCCAGGGTATCCATCTTTACAACCGCCCACACGCAAATAGCAGTAAGAAGAAACATGTACTGATGTTGTTCTGATCTCTAGCCAAATTGTTTGAACAAATGCATTTGACGGAAGATTTCTGGGAATCGAATTCCAGTGTAGCTAATTAATTCAGGGGAGATCACAGAGTAAAAAAAAACGTGCAACCCAGCAAGAGTAAAAACTGGAAGATGCATTTTTGTACCAATGCAAGGCCGCTTTATCCTAGCTTCGCCGAGCAGCACGCATAATCCAATCAATTGGCCATAGACTGGTGCCATGGCGACGCGAGCAGGCATCCACTTTATGTCGATGGGGGTAGGTTTTTAACATGGATGCGGGCGACGTCTGAGGGCGTGTTTGGTTTCCTGCACCGTTTTTGGCCCAGTTGGCTCCGTGGGCATCCACTTTATTTCGATGGGGTAGGTTTTTAACATGGATGCAGGCGACGGCTGAGGGCGTGTTTGGTTTCCTGCACCGTTTTTGGCCCAGTTGGCTCCGTGGCTCCGCAGGTTCTGGCCTAGAAAAACGAGGCATCGGCCATGTTGTGCAGATTATTTGGTTGCCCACAAAGATTCAGCCAGATCCGTTTGCCCTGAAACGAATTTTGAAGCCCTAGTGTTTGGTTTACATCTCTGTTTCACATACTCTCACCTCTTCTCTTGTGGTGAGTTTACCTCACACTACCTCAACACCGGTGATGACTTCGGCGATGGAACGACGCGGCGGTGGTGCGGTGACGAAGGTTGCGATAGAGATTACAAACACACTTACACCAAGCACTATATCTGGTACTACGCCGGTGAACCTCACAGCGGCGAGCGGCGGCGCTAGGTGCAGTATAAATGCGCATATATGAAGTACAAACTCTACTCGTATACGACCTCCGAAACAGAAAAGTTACAACACGAAATTTGTGCAGAATATCGAGGTGAACATGCTCGTCAAAGTATATTTCAAACGGGCAACCGAGTGCGACAAATTTGACAAAATTTGTCCAAACAAGTTTTGAACACTTTATCGAAATTGAGAAGTTACACTCAACGAAACTCAAAACCGAGTACGGGAATGGAACCTACTCATCGAGACGCATAATTTTCATGTACACTTTATTTTGATTCGTGGTATATTTGAAGAGGCACTAAGTGAAGGAGTTTAAGTGAGGTGAGTGGAACCAGTCCAACTGAGCCATCCCATGTGGGCTGTCAGATATGAGCGAGGTGGTTCTGGAGAAAGGGCCGAATTGGTAGTTCTAGGCTAGGCCCAAGTGTGATTTGACGTTCATGCTATGCAAAAACGTGGAACCGAGGCAGCCCATCAAACACTCAATTTTGCATCTGTGAGGCTTGGCCAAGGGAATGCACGAAACCAAACACGCCCTGAGTTGAATCGAGCAGTTTCCACTCGATTAATGAGGGATGCACCAGGCAAATTGGATTTGTAGCGAGGAGGCCTTAGGTCGCGGCATGAGGATTTGTGGTGGGAGACTGTTCGTGTGGCTGCGGAGGAGACCGTTATTTTTTTCCAGGACGAATGACCATAAGACATTGTTGCGCCAGCCCATAAAAAGACGTCCACCAACCCAGGTGTCTCGTCCAGCCCATGTACGAAGAACCGAGGAGACACACTGCGAAGGACGCACGAGCGCAGGTGCAGACACACAGCGAAGCGAGGAGAGACGTGATGCACACGGGTGCGGAGGGAATAAAAGTGCGACGTCGACGCACGAGAATCCAGGAAAATCAAGTAGTGGGGCTCTCCTATTAGATAGAGAAGATGTCCTCTTGACCCCCTCTGTGATGCATTAGAGAATATTTTGAAAAAGCACAGGAGAGCTGCGTTTATTCATTGATAGAAGAAGATGGTACAAGGACCCAAACTCGCGGTTTATCAAGGAAAACCGTGCGAAAACCTTTACATCGACAAAGAGCACTACAACGCATACAGGCGGGCACCAGAAGGGCTAGCTGGGCGACGTCATCGTACATCAACGCCCATCGCGCTACGATAGAGTGACTTCGACTTCCTCGCAGCAGCACCGCCACGAGCTTGATCGCCGTCTTCAAAACACCGGAGGGACGCCCTCCAATCTTGAGAAGAAGACCACCACACACGCCCGATGCCGGCGGCATGCCGAGAGAGCTCCCGCCGCTCACACCCACCACCGCAACCACGGGTCCCTCTTGTCGATGCCGGCCTCCGAAACGAAGCCCCCAAGAGGGAAAACAACACCAAGGCGCCGTCATCGTCTGATCACGAGATCATGGGTTTCCCCTGGAGAACCAAACTGGTTGGATCAGTGCGGGAGGTGGGCAGCGGCATAACATCGACGTCTCCAGGAAGGTCAGCGACGGCCGTAGCCGCCGCCATCGCCGGTCACGGCACAGGGCCGAGACAGGGTCTTCACCCTAGCCGCTCACCACCTCGACGCACATCACACCCACCGGCGCTGGCAAGCCCACCAGCCACTGCCACCCTCAGCACCGGCTGCGCCGGCCCTCAAGGCAGAGGGCGCCCAAACAACCTCCAACACCGCACGCCGACCCCCACCTCGAACCTCCTCTCCCGCGAGGCAGGAACACCATCACCTGCGCCGCCGAGCAAGTGCCGGTCCGGCCCTGCCGAGCAGCGACAGAGCCAGAAACCGCGTCCGGGCTGAGCGGGCCCGCTGAGCCCAGATCGGGCCCAAAAGCGCTGCTCGCGCCCAGCTCCAGGGCGCCGCCGCCGGTGTGCCTGTGCCACCGCCCCTCCGCCTCGCCATGCACTCGCCGTCGTCGCCCCACCGCTCCTGGGGCTCCGCCATCGAGCGCAGTCCGTTCGGCGCGATCGGCAACCGAGACGAGTGTCTCAGCCGCTCAGGTCCGCCCAAAGCCCTCCGCCGCACTGACGGCAGGGCGCCGCCACCTTTGCCGAGGCTGGCGGCGGCAGCGGCCGGAGATCTCGAGTTGGAGTGCTCTCTGGCTAGGATTGGGGGTCCTCCGGAGTCGCCCGAGCGGGGGCGATCCGGGAGGAAGGGGGAGAAGGGAGGGGAGTGGAGGGGGAGGTGGGCGGCGGTGACGGGAGGGCCTGGCGGCGGCGGCTTGGGGAGGGAACCCTAGGGGAGGAAGAGGTGAATCGGTTCCGTGATCGATGCATTAGAGAATAGCTATATACATTATATATAGTACAGTAGTATCACTTACTTCTACCTAATTTGTAGAAATTCTGTGATGTCAGTATTAACAAAACGGGCTTCTCAAATCCAAGGCAAAGAAAACTGTAAGCTAAGAAACAAGTAGAGAATTGACTGAACCAAATCAGGCGTGCCGCTACGGCCCAGGCTTTGGTGCCCTTGTTCTTTCGGGATCGGCGGCATGGCTGGGTAGGCTTGGAGGTCCTTTAGGTCCGGCAGATCGTCAGCCTTGTTCTCCCCATTGGACGCCTTGTGGGTCTGCTGGGTTCAAAAAAAATTTGGGGAATGGGTGAAACAAAATAAATACAATTTATACTAAACTTTTATATTTTTAGATCTTATTTTAGCATTTTACAATAGTACAACTATATTTTGTTATTTTGTTCGCCCAATATTACTAAAAATATTAGTTGGTCTATCTTTTGTTCGTACCGAATATAATTGAAGATATTAAACTGCATTTTGCAACAAAAGTCTGTTCGGAAACTAAATTTTCTACAATAAATTATCTATATAATTTAGACGTATATATGAAAAGATTTGTAAAGAGTCCGATCTCACAAATATCACTAGCGATTTCTAGTGTATGATTACCTAAACATGTTGACATAAGCTAGTAGAGTATAAATTGGACCAACGACATGTTGGAGATCGCACAAGCATACTAACACTCTTTTTTAGTCATGGTAGGTTGTGACAATGATATTTTCATGCCCCGAGACCAGGCCTAGGAGAATGACGGTTGTCGCACGCCTATACACCAAAGCCTATATACGTGCAAGGCGTAGAAAAGTAAGTGTAAACCAGCACAGATGATCTTAAACAGCTCAATACTCATTTTTACATGATTTCTTAACGTTTACAAGCATAAATAAGTTCTCTAGACGTTTCCACCCAACTAGTTCAGTCAACTCCTCGGATGACAACGACTTTTGTTGCGCACTCTTATTCTATAGCATCTACAAAAGTGACGGGCAAGGGTGAGTACAATGAGTCGTACTCAGCAATCAGCAAGTAGTTGCTGTACTAATCGACATTATTTCCCTTGCTCACTTCTGATTCGTTGTTGCACCCAATGTTACCCTCTTTGATAATTGTGGTATTGGAGAGACGCTATATTCTCTCATTCTTAATTGAATAGGTATAATTTGTCAGGCTCGTGCGGAGGCATGAGCATATCAAATTTCACTGAGCATTTCATCAATTCTTCGATCGATATGTCTTTATATCTTGATCTAGCTGTACTGGTATTACGACCGCAAACGTATTGTACTGATCACAGTTCAGATATGTGACTGTCTGAGTTCTTCACAGGGTTGACCCTTGTTCAGGACGTGTCGATGATGGATCTGTAGGAGCGACCGACATTAGTAGGTCAAGGTGTCTTGGTCTCTGTGGGTAAAAGAGCTTTGCTCGACTGGCGCCCGCGTGGTTTTGGTCGAGGTTGTCGATGCCGGAGAGTACCCCTCTGAAAGGATCGGTATGACACCTAGGGGGGGGTGAATAGGTGCTACTCCAATTTTAGTCTTTTTCAATTTAGGCTTGACACAAATGGTAAATTCTCTAGATATGCAACTACGGTGAATTTACCTATATGACAAGCTAGCAACTAAGCACGAAATAATAAGACGGTAAACAAGGATAGAGGTAACCGAAGTCAAAGCACGCGGAGACACGGATGTAATCCCGAGTTCCTCCTTTTTAGGGGAGTACGTCTCGTTGGAGAGGTGTGAACCAACACAATGGTTCAACGGCCACAAAGGCCTCACCCTCTTCTCCGGTGAACCGCACCACAAAGGTTTGGTTCACTTCAACTATCGGAAACCTTCGAGGCGGAGTCCGGAGCCTTTACAACAACGATTTGGGGCACAACCCACAAAGGATTGGGGGCTCCCAAACAGCTACAATCTGTCACAAAGACAATCAAGTGAGTACAATAGGGGGCTAGGTTTTCCTAGTGGAAACCCTAGCTAATGGTCCCTCAAGTGAATGAGGGGGAAATGACAAACGGCTCGGTGAAGATGTAGATCGGGGCCTTCTCCTTCAATCCTCCAAAGATCAACAAGTTTGGGTGGAGGGATTGGGAGATCTAGTGATTCTTGAGCTTGTAATAATGGTGGACTTCTATTTCAGTCGAGCTAAGCTTCTTGGAGAAGAAGCAGTCTTTATATAGGGGTCCCCGAAAATCCAACCGTTATGTGCAGAAAAACTGCACAGCGGTACTACCGCTGGGACAACGGTACTACTGCTGCCTGCTTCCCTGCGGTACCTAGTGCACTGCAGAACCCAGCTGCAGCGGTACCTCGCAGAGGTAACGAAGTTGCCAGGTAGAGCGGTAGTACCGCGGCACTGCCCGGTAGTACCGCTGGGATCCTTCGATTAAAAAGAAGGAACCCAGCGGTAGTATGAAGCAACTACCGCGGGGTACCGTAACCAATACAGAGAGCAAAAACGGCCTAGCGGTACCACCAGCGGTAGTACCGCTGGCTGAAGCCAGCGGTACCACACGGTACTACCGCCAGGAGGAGTACCAGCTGTGCTGCAGGAGTCCCGCTCCAGGTGGAGCGGTACTACCGCTGCAACAGCGGTACTACCGCCAGACACAGAAATGCTCACTGTGCTAATTTCCAGGGTAACAAGCTTCCACAAGACATAATGTATCAACAAGATATATCTGCAATTGTCAAGCGCACATTAGTCCTGATAATGTGTTGTCATTAGACTCCAAAATAGATTTAAGAGCAAGTATGCTCTTTCAATCTCCCCCTTTTTGGAGTATGATGACAACACATTAAAAAGGTTCACAAAATATAGGCGGGCTCCCCCTAACTATATGCATTAGTAGAATTTTGCGTTTGAATGCAAAATGCATATAGGTTAGGATCAACACTCCCCCTAGATTTTATAAACCGGGCAAGTTTATTGAAACAAACAATAAAGCACAACTTGCACAACGGTAAGACAAGAGATAATAGCACATAAAGTCCACATAGTCTTACAATAATTGAAGATCCACATATCTTACCCCATGAGTTCAACAAAGTAAAACGAGATACAAGAGGTGCACAAGCGAACAAACACCAAAACGAGAAAAACAAGCTTGTGCCCTCAACCATGCAACTCCCTCGGACAACCTAATAGAACCATCTCCCCCTTGGCATCATGACACCAAAAAGGGAGAGGCATAGCTAACGTCCCAAGTGGAAGTCACTCTTCATCGGAGGTGGAGGCTGCAGCAATGTCGTCACTTTTATCGGCTGAAACTGAACCCTTTGTCTTGAGCATTTGCCTTGGGGGGAAGTTCAAACAAGGGATCCTCCTCATCATCATCGGAACTTTCTTGTTCAGCGGGAATAAGAGGATGAAGATGTTTCTTTATGCTCAGCTCCTTGACCTTGTGGTCGGTGGGATCCTCCTCATTGTCCAAAAGAGCCAACGGAAGCTTCTTCTTGACCCACGTGGAAATGATCAATTGCATAATGTGAGCACCAAATATAGAAGGTCGCCTTTTCATCACCACAGCATACATTTCATGCCATATGATGTCCATCACATCCAGCTTCTTGCCTTGCCCAACCATGATAGAGGATTCAAACATAAGATCAATGAGTTTGCCATGGATTTGGTCAAAGTTTCCCACACGAGGCATAACGGTGTTGCGATAGATCCGATGCATGATGTCCCAAACCTTTAGCAAATTCTTTTGGAACCCCACCATGGCACGTCCTTGGATGTACAAGTCAAAGAGAACCTCGTGCTTCATCGGATTTGAGTTATAGTTGATGCGAAAGAATTGTTGCTGAGCATCTTCATTCAACACAAACCCATTTTCAGCCAACCCAAGAAGAGCAGCAAAATCAGCCCATGTGGCTTCAAGAACTTCATCTTTTGACATCCATTTAATCCGTCTTGGCTCATCCGCGAAGAAGTGAACGGTGGCAAAGAATTGCATGACAAGGTGATCATTGAAATTCTGCTGCAGCCCAATATAGTCATAGATCCCAAACTCTTTGCAAATCTCAATAGCCTCGCCAAAATACCCAATGTGCTTCTCCATGTGATCGGTGTCAATGCAAAACTGTTCACAAACCTTGGTCTTGTGCTTGGGAAGGACTTCATAAAAGATCTTCTCTTGAAACAGATTGTGGAACCCCGGAGTGGTGTAAGTACGGAGCTTAGGAGTGGCATAGGGGTTCATCCTTCTTTCTTTGACAAAATCCCTTGATGACATGAGTTTGAGCGACTTGCTCTGAGCAGCTCTGAGCTTTGCAGCATTTGACTTCTGACGGCGAGTGATCTTTTCAGGCATAACTTCAGGCTCTTCATCTTCGTCAGCTAGGGCTTTGCCTGAACGAGCACTCTTAGCAGCCCGCTTGGTGTGACTCCCACTAGCCTTCTTACCAGCACCTGTGATAGCATAGGAGGATAGCAGGGAGATAAGTATTGCAAAAACATCGAGACCAAATGAAAAGAATCCAGATTGCACAGTTCTGGAAAATGCCAGTTCCAGCGGTAGTACCGCTGGTCCACCGGTAGTACCGTGGAGCGGTAGTACCGCCACGAGGGCGGTAGTACCGCTACCACCAGATCTAGCGGTTGACTTTACGGTACTTGCTCGATCTATGGAATCTTCCAACCAAACTTCGCAAGAAGGATCCTAAACTAAGCACCAACTAGTTCCTACAACTTCTACCACAAGAACTACGGAAAACCTAACTCCATTGCATCTCAACGAATCAACTAGGTTGAGAGATAGGAGAGAGAAATTACCGGAGCTCATCGTGGAGGAGAGGAGGAAGGAGATGGTCCTTGAGCTTCCTCTGGCCGGAGAGGGGCTATCCAGGCCGGAGTAGGGCTCCCCGACGAAGAATCCTGGCGGCGGCGGCAGCGGGGGGTGGTTTTCGAAGGAGAGGGTCGGGGGTGGAGGGGATAGAAAAGAAACTACCCCTCCACGCCCAACTTAACCTCTGGTGAAAACGCACCCAGCGGTAGTACCGCTGACCCAGCGGTAGTACCGCCCACACTGGTACTTACGGTAGCCAGCGGTGGTACCGTTCCTGGGAAGGAACGGTAGTACCGCTGAGATGCCGGTAGTACCGCTACCTGGTACTATTGACTTCCAGCAAAAAATTCTGGGAATTCAACGATAGTACCGGGTACCTGGTGACTACGATACCGCTCGAGGGACTGCTGTGCCTGGAAACTCCAGGCAACGGTAGTACCGCGAGGGCACCGATAGTACCGGGCACTTTTGCCACGAAACTTCGACGGGTTGGTCACAAAGATTTTTGCAAAAAGAGAGAGATGTTTTTAAGGTGTGCGGCATTGGCTTAGGATAGAGAAAGTAACTGGGGGAAGAGAGACAACCCAAGTTTGTAAGAATCAAGGATAAACGCCAAACTTGGTGCTCTCCACAAAACGCAAAAGAGGTAAAAAAAAACCCAAATAAGATCAAATAAGATCAACTCCTCAAAAGGAGGAGGGCGGTGGCCTAGGCCACCATGTATGAGTATATGTGGTGTGACACCGCGAAGATATATCTTGGGTTCACCGCCACTACTCATCATTTAAGCTCATCATTCATAAAATGAACAAAATAGAGACAAAAGGAGTTCTTACAATCGGCATAATGGGGGGAGGGATAGTCCAACGGATTAGGACCGCACTCCCTCTATGTCCATGCCTACACCTAAACCAAACATATAGCTAAGAAATAGGTGTGTATGCAAGATATTCAAGCGACGCTCCCCGAATCGATGATATTTAGCTCATGCCTCAAATAAGTGAACCTTGCTTCATCAAGTGGCTTCGTGAACATATCGGCAAGTTGGATCTTCGTTGGAATATAGCCAAGCTCAATGTCACCCCGGATGATGTGATCACGGATGAAGTGATAGCGAATCTCAATATGCTTCGTTCTTGAGTGCTCCACCGGGTTGTGGCCAATCTTGATAGCACTTTCATTGTCACATAAAAGAGGCACTTTGTCACAATGGACACCGTATTCCTTTAAAGTTTGCCTCATCCACAACAATTGAGTGCAACAACTAGCGGCCGCCACATACTCGGCTTCGGTGGTGGAGAGAGATATGCAATTTTGCTTCTTAGAAGACCAACTCACCAAGGACCTACCAAGGAATTGGCATGCCCCGGAAGTTGATTTCCTATCATCCTTGCAACCGGCCCAATCCGAATCCGTGTAACCGGTAAGAGAGAATGTTGAGCCTTTAGGATACCACAGACCAAACCTTGGGGTATGAACTAAATATCGAAAGATTCGAAGAACCGCCGTTTGGTGGCTTTCTTTGGGAGCCGCTTGGTACCTTGCACACACTCCTACACTCAACACAATATCGGGTCTAGATGCACAAAGATAAAGCAAAGAACCAATCATAAAGCGATAGAGTTTTTGATCAACATCCTTATCTTTACCCTTTGGATTAAGTTCAAGATGACACTTGGTGTCCATAGGAAACTTCTTCTCTTTAGCATTTTGCATCTTGAACCTCTTGAGCATGTCTTGGATATATTTGGCTTGAGATATGAAGGTCCCTCCACTCAATTGCTTGATCTCAAAACCAAGGAAGTACTTCAACTCTCCCATCATGGACATCTCGAACCTATCGGTCATAAGCTTTGAAAAATCATCATTAAAAGCTTTGTTAGAAGAGCCAAATATGATATCATCAACATAAAGTTGGCATATGAAAAGCTCCCCTTTAACCCTCTTGGTAAAAAGTGTGGGATCGATTTGCCTCACTTCAAAGCCACGGTCTACCAATAGCTCTCTTAGGTGCTCATACCAAGCACGAGGTGCTTGTTTGAGACGATAGAGCGCCTTATCAAGTTTGTAGACATGGTTAGGGAAGTGTGGGTCCTCAAATCCCGGAGGTTGCTTAACATATACCAACTCCTTTAAAGGACCATTAAGAAAGTCACTTTTCACATCCATTTGTTGCAACTTGAAATTATGATGTGATGCATATGCAAGAAGGATACGGATGGACTCAAGGCGAGCCACGGGAGCATAGGTCTCTCCAAAATCAATGCCTTCAACTTGAGAGTACCCTTGTGCTACCAATCTTGCTTTGTTCCTCACAACCATTCCATGCTCATCTTGCTTATTCTTGAATATCCACTTGGTGCCTATAACATTGAGACAATCTTTTGGCTTCTCCACTAGATTCCACACTTTGTTGCGCTTGAAGTTATTGAGTTCTTCATGCATGGCTTCCAACCAATCCGGATCTTCAAGAGCTTCAAAGACTTTCTTTGGTTCCACCATAGAGATGTGAGCTTGATGTTCATTGAAATTTGCCAATTGTTTTCTTGTGGTGACCTTGTTCTTAGCATCACAAAGGATATTATCTAGATGAATACTCTTTCTTCTCCAATCCTCTTTGACTCTTGCTATACGACGGGTTTCGATATCCTCATTGATGCGAGGAATTATCGCTTGATCATCTTGATCATTTGAGTCCCCGTCTTGACCGGAGTGTTGACCTTGATCATCTTGAAGCTCATCTTCAACAAAGGAAGGAGAGGGTTGATCTTGGTCAACTTGAGGAGGGTCTTGAACTTGTTCTTGGGTAGGTGCATCATTTGCTTCCATAGAAGGTGCAACTTCAACTTGTGATGATGGAGTCTCTACTTGAGTGGAGCTAGGACTTGTTTGAGGAGGCTCATGATGGATTTCAATGGGGCGATGGAAACCAACCCCCATTCTTCTTATTGCATTTTGAGGTTCCTCAATATCTACATCACAAACATGAAATTGCGCCACTTGGGAGCCGTCATTCTCATCGAACCTCACATCACAAGATTCTATGACTTTCCCAACGGTCTTGTCATAGACTCTATAGGTGTGAGATTCGGCACCGTAACCAACAAAAACACCCTCTAAAGCTTTAGATTCAAATTTAGACAAACGAACACTTTTGTTCTTATAGAAACACTTACAACCAAATACTCGGTAGTAGGAGACATTGGGCTTGTTGCCGGTGAGCATCTCATAAGATGTAAACTTCTTGCCAACACGAAAGAATAACCGGTTAGATGAGTGACACGCCGTGGAGATGGCCTCGGCCCATAAGAATAGTGGAGACTTAAACTCCGCCAACATAGACCTTGCCATATCCATGAGAGTCCGGTTCTTCCTTTCGGCTACACCATTTTGTTGAGGGGTATATGCAGCGGAATATTGATGACGAATCCCCTCTTCACTAAGAAACTCATTTAAGGTGTAGTTCTTGAACTCGGAGCCATTATCACTCCTAATGACCAAAATAGGGACATTGTATTGGCGTTGAACAATATTGGAAAAGTCGATGACGGCTTGTTGGGTCTCATCCTTCGTCTTGAAGAAATAAACCCAAGTAAATCTTGAATAGTCATCAACAATCACCAAACAATATTTCTTCCCACCAAGACTAGGTTGAGGCATGGCACCAAAGAGATCAACATGAAGAAGTTCCAAAATCCTCGTTGATGAAATAATGGTCTTGCCCGGATGGGGAGAATCATGCATCTTTCCTTCAACACAAGCCCTACAAAGACGATCTCTAGAAAAAGAAACATCCTCTTTTAGTCCAAGAATGTGGCCACCCTTGTGAAGACTTTACAAAGTTCTCATGTTGACATGGGACAAGCGGCGATGCCACAACCACCCCACGTCGGCCTTTCCGAATAGGCATATTGCTTGAGTGTTGGTAGACCCCGAAAAGTCTACCACAAACAACTCATTTTCAGCATACCCAACGAACATGACCTTTAGAGTCTTGCTCCTCAAGAGTACCACCATATCAATAGTAAAATGGACATCAAAGTTCATCTTATTAAGAGCACGAACGGACATAAGATTGTAACCTAGAGACTCAACAAGCATGACATTTACAAGGGTGATATCCCTTGCAACTACCACCTTGCCGAGACTCTTTACCTCGGCCTTTGACTTGTCACCATAAGAGACGGATGAGTTATTTAGATTTGGTCTCAACTCCGTCATAATCTCCTTGCTTCCGGTCATATGACTAGTGCATCCACTATCAACCACCCATTTCGATCCACCGGAAGCATAGTCCTACAAGAAATCATTGCTTGGATTTAGGTACCCATTTCTCAATAGGTCCTCTTTGGTTAGCAACAAGGGTCTTAGGGACCCAAATAGAGTAATCAATGTAACCCTCATATGGACCAACATATTGAGCATAAACATCCCCATAATAATCAACATAAAGAATATAGTTGGGGTTGTTATGCCCCGCAAAGTCACTACGAGTGGTCTTGCCCCTTGTGGCACTACCACCCGCAATGGAAGTCTCGGCTTGTGCGGGCTTGGTCTTGATCTTCTTGTTGTTGCCCACTTTCTTCTTGGGCTCGACTACATAACCAAGACCCTCCTTCCCTTTGTGTGGTTTTTGCTCAAATAAGTAAGCAATACCCTTATCTTTACCTTTGGGAATAGAGGTCTTGGCACTAACATTTTCTTCAATAACATTTTCATGAACACGAGGAAGAATAGATATGCTAGTTGAGCTAGATTTAGAAAGTTGAGTTTGAAGTTGCTCATGAGACTTGACTAAGAGGGAGTGAGTTGTTTCCAAGGCCTTGTGAGCCTTGTCAAGCTTCTCCATATCCTCAAGAAGTCTAGCATTAGCAACCCCAAGTTCAACTTTCTCCTTTTTAAGCACTTTATATTTAGCAACGACATGATCTCTATCCTTAATGATTTTATTAATGATATCATCATTTTTAGCATCAAGAGACTCAAGTCTTTCCTCAAGAGAACATCTTTCTTCACTCTCTTCATCAAGAGAGGCATTCAAGGATGCTACGGAAGCATTCAAAGAGGCAATGGTGAGAGAATCCTCTCTCTCAATCTTACTCTTTTCTTGAAGAAGTTCTTCGGCCGCACATAGTTGTCTCATGAGAGACTCAACATGTTCCTTAGCTTCACCTTGCAAGTTAGTCATGAATGTATCGAAAGCAACAAGTTCTTTCTTAATCACAAGACTAGATTGATCACTTATTTCATGCATAGTCTTGGGAGAAGGAGATGATACCTCGGTGACATTAGCCATGAGGCAACGAGCGTTGTTGGTGGAGAAGTTCTCATTGGGGGATTCAAAGAGAGAAGATGATGAAGTTGATACAATAGCCAATGCGGCTACCTCTTTAGTAGGTGCATCTTCATCTTCGGAATCACTTGTGGCATATTCTTCTTGTGCCACCAACACGATTCTTGGTGCCTTCTTGAAGAAAGGCTTCCTTGGTCTTGCGGGCTTCTTTTGGATCAACTTTGAATGGTCCTTGGGGATGAGCTTCCCACCATTTTGCTCTCGGTTCTCATAAGGACACTCTCTTATGTAGTGGTTCTTGTCATGACAATTGTAGCACGTCTTCCACTTTGAGGCTAGCTCTTTCTTCCCACTTGAGTTGTTCTCTTTATCAACCTTGGCTTTGGCTTTTGCCAGGTCTTGCCAAAACTCTCTTGTGGCAAGAGCTATATGACCATTTAGAGCCGGTTCAAGATCATTTGGAGCAATGTTGCTTGGGCACGCTTCAACCTCATCAAGACATACCACCTTGGCCTTCAAAGCAAGTGAGGGGCCTTGTTTCATCCCCATGGCCCTAGCACGGCTATCTTTGGCATTCTTGGTGGCAACCTTGGAGGCTTGCACTTCTTGCATAACTTCATTGGATGTCATTTCGTTGTAGTTGTGTCTTCCTTGAATGGCCTTCACCTCGATGGGCTCGGAAGGCAAGAGAGCATTCACATACTTCCTCTTGACATAAGCATCATCCACATAGGTTGCCCCCACATCAAAGAAGGCCTTTTGTCGGGGGGCTGCCCCCGGGTAGGGCAAAGATGATGTGTTATGAGCAGTTAAGGTCTAACCGGATCAAGGAAAGAAGAGCCGGCTAAGTTATCCGGGTCGGATCTCAAGGCGATTCGGTCAGTCCTACTTCAAGCCAGTGAAAGAAAAGACCAAAGGGGATCCGGTGAGGTTTAACCGGATCCAGGAAAGAAGAGCCGGCTAAGTTATCCGGGTCGGTCAGGAAGGACCCGGGTAGGGCAACTCGGATGATGCACAGGGGCCAAGTAATGTCAGTAAAAGTCACGGGCACTGTAAGGTTACTGACCGGGGCTCAGAAGACAGCAAGGTGCTGCCACAGGTTTTCCGGGTCACAAGCCCCTAGGCGCTGACTCGGCCTATTCGGGAAAGGGGCAGTGGCTAGGCTACTGTGGTCTACACTGCCTTAAGCTCAAAGAGGAAAGATAAGCCTGTGGTGAACAGAGGGTGAGCTGGGCTGAGTGACAGTGGCCAGTGTTTGTCCTGTTCTCCTTGTCCATGCCATTGTCCTCTGCGGCCAGGGGCAAAAGGGTAATTCGGTTACTGTATATAGGCAACACCACCTCCTTCTGTGGGAGGATCGACCATTGTGAGCATCATTTCCCCCCCAAGCTTCATCTTCTACCTAGAGCCCGTTCCTTTGTTCATCATACAGCTCAAGGAGCGCTCTGTACTTGTAAACACTTGAGATATAAGAGAGTAGGCTAGAGCTGCAGTAGGGGTGTTACCTCCACAAGAGGGCCCCGAAGCAGGGTACATCGTGGTGTTCTTCGCTGTTCTTGGTTTGCTTTGTTCTTGTTGATTCCTGCGAGGTTCTTGTTTGGTCTTCATGCGTGCTTCGTAGGCGCGCAAACCCTCCCCGGTTCCCCCAACGCCCAAGCGAGCCCACACTTAAGCCATACCCATGGCATCTGCCGTGACACCACCACGACAGTTGGCGCCCACCGTGGGGCAAGCATTGGCGTTGGCTGGGGTTTCCATCCGGACGGGCTCCGTCACTGGTGCCGGCGAGCGGGTCCTCTCCGGGCTCGTGTGCAAGCTCGGCGAGTTCAACTTCATCAGCGACAACGCGGGGTGCTTCTCCAACAAGCCCTTCCCCGCGGATGGCTTCCTCATGACGCTGGGCAGCTTCGTCACCTACGTCGCCACCGAGCCAGTTCGCGAGTACCCGGCGCAGGTGCTCGTGGCTGCGGATCCTCCCTCTTTCCGCGCAGCTCGCGGAGGGCGTAGCGCTCGCCCTGGGAGCAGCGTGGAGGTCATGGTGGCTGCCGCAAACGCTGCTGCAGGCAAAGGAGGTGCCAGCACGAGCGTGCCAGAGGAACTGGCCACGCCAGTCGATCCGGCTGACAGCCGACTCGGACAGCTAAGTTCCCTAAGGAGAAACCCGATCCGGTTGGTCCCCTTGGCACGTCAAGCAGGGGTGCTTCCTTAGAGGGTATCTTGGAAAAGCTAGCTCGGCCAGTGGCTCCTGGAGCAAATGTTGATCTTACTGTAGCTCAGCTAGAGGCAGAGCGCCTGAGGTTGCAAAAAGAGGCTCGGTTAGTGATAGAGTCTAGGCAAGAGTTTGATAGAGACCTGAGAGAATACAATGCTGCCAATGGTATCACAGATGGCTTTACTCCTGTAGTGCACCGCTCGCGCAAGAAAGCCGAGCTACGTAACAGAGGCAAGGACCTCAACGACGAGTTGGCTAGAGCTGCAGGTTCGAGCTCAAGTAAAGCCACTAGTCATAGGTCCGGAACAGGCAAGCCGGTTTATAGCTCCCCGGCTAAGAATCTTAGGGCTGCAGCAGCAGCGCGAGCTGAATTAAGTAACCTGACCGGGGATGCTTGGCGCAAGCAGGCGGAGAGAGTGAATGAGCTAGTGGATGTGTGCAACAGGCAGAATGAGGCCTACAGGAAAGCTAATCCGGATGCTGGTGGTTCCCGGGTAGTTGTCTCGGTTAGGGCTGCTAGCCAGAAGTCTAAGGGGCAAGCGTCCTCTCCGCATGTTGGGATTGACCGAGCCCAAAGTGTGAACTCGGGTAAGAGCAAGCAGCTGCAAACTTATGATGCGGTATACGCAAGCAAGCAACTTGCAGCCCAAGGAAAAGGCGGACAAGGCAGAAACAGTGGTGGTCAAGGCAATCCGGGTACTGGAAGGGAGAATTCGGCTGGCCGAGGTCAACCGCCTCGCCACCCCGGACAGCAAATGATGGCACAGGTGCAGCAGCAGAGTGGTGGCCAGGTGGGCTACCGTTATGACGATGGCAATTCGGCTATGGCGCGAGCCGGATACCAGACGTATGACAATGCACTGGCGTCGAGACTGGGGCCTCGGATGTTGGATCCGGATGATCAGCGTCTCAAATTGGACAGAATCTACCAGTCCGAGAAGCTGGAAGAGCAGGGCCCACCGGGTCCACCATGCTTTGGACCTCGGATAATGAATGAGCCAAGTGTGCCTTTGTTTCAGCTCGGCCGCAACACGAAGCCGTATAATGGGAGCACCAAGCCACAGGATTGGCTGACGGACTATGTATCATCAGTGCACATTGCGGGGGGCAATCGCCGATGGGCGGTCCGGTATCTCCCGCATATGTTAGAAGGTCCAGCCCGGATCTGGTTGAATAACTTGCCGCCGGGTAGTATCAATTGTTGGATGGATTTGGAACAGGCGTTTAACAGCAACTTCTCCAGCACCTACAAGAGGCCAAACCGACCTCAGCTCCTGGCTGCGTGCAAGCAGGAAGAGAGGGAGACAGACCGAGAGTATTTGACTCGGTGGAGCAACATGCGCAATTCTTGCGAAGGTGTAGTGGAGGAGCAGGCCATTTCATGGTTTGCACAGGGATGCAGGCATGGTACACCACTTTGGCAGAAACTCCAAAGAGATATGCCGAAAACCCTGGCAGATATGATCCGGATAGCAGACACGTATGCGCTGGGTGATCCAACACAGCCCGCATTGGATGCAGTGGGAGCAAACAGGAGGCAACCAGTTAATAACCGAGTTGGACCATTAAGGCCTAGTGACCGACATGAATTCGGTTACAAGAGAAGAGATCCGGATTACAGATACGGTTCTGATCAAGTTGCTGCGGTAAACATGGATCAACCCGGTGGAGGAGATGCGCAGAGGCAGAAAACTGATGGTCCAGCTTGGAGGCCGAATCAAGGTGCTTGGCCGAAGAAAGTGTGGGAGGGACCAAGTCCACCTCTGACTTTTGAGTCCAGATTAGATGGGCCTTGCTGTTATCACACCACCGATCCGCGCAAACCGGCTAATCATTCGACCCGGAACTGTAGTTGGCATCACCGCATTCAGGCGGAAGGTCAAAGAGGACCACCTCAAAGAGGTGCTCCTAGACCGAATTTCAGGCCAAACATGCCGCTAACCGGAGCCAATGCGACCCCGGTCAACGCTGGAACTCCAAGGCCAGCAGCAACGAAGCCGGTTAACCTGGTGAACATGGGAGGCAGTGACAATGGTGATGGCCCAAGTAGGCAAGGTGGATACCCTGGGAATGATTACAAGGAAGCACATCAGAGTTATGTGGTTTTCGTGACCGAGCCAACTGACAAGAAAAGTCAGTTGAGACGAGCAAAGGAGGTGAATGCCGTGATGCCAGCAGTTCCAAAGTACTTGAACTGGTCTGAGCAGGAGATCACTTGGAGCAGGGCGGATAACCCAAGGATCATGCCAAGCCCAGGGAACTATGCACTGGTGGTGGATCCAACTTTGGTTGGACCCAAGCTGAACGTGAAATTTAGCCGAGTCTTGGTCGACAATGGCAGTGCCATAAACATCATGTATCGGGACACAATGATCAAGTTGGGTATTTCGCCGAATCAGTTGCAACAGAGCAGCTGTACTTTCCATGGCATAGTACCCGGGGTATCTTGTTCCCCCATGGGTAAGATCTGGGTAGATGTGTTGTTCGGTACCAGGGACAATCACAGGCTTGAGAGTCTCGAGTTCGAGGTGGTGGATTTGGAAAGCCCATACCATGCTCTGCTTGGCAGGCCAGCATTAGCCAAGTTCATGATATCTACTCATGTGGCCTACCTCAAGATGAAAATGCCTGGCCCGAATGGTGTTATCACCGTTGCGGGAGACTACAAGAAGGCCATACAGTGTGCTACAGTTGGTTCCAACTTAGCCGAATCACTGGTGATACAAGCTGAAAAGAGCAAGATGCACGAGGTGGTGGCAATGGCGAAGTCGGCTCAGTTAGGCGTGCTGGCCATGACCAACCCGGATGGCGGCGCAACCTTTGAAGTGCCCAAGGAGACAAAGAAGATCCCCATTGACCCGGAGAACCCAGAGCGCATGGCCATCATTGGAGCCGGTTTGGGCGAGAAATAGGAAAGCGCGCTCTGCCATTTCCTCCGTGAGAATCGGGATATCTTTGCATGGTCGGCTAAGGACCTGCCTGGTGTTCCGAGGGAATTGGCAGAGCACTCTTTGTTTGTCAGGCCAGAAGTAAAACCGGTTAAGCAACCGACTAGGCGTCTCTCAGAAGATAGAAGAAAAGTGGTGCTCGATGAGCTGGCTAAGCTACTGGCAGCCGGATTCATTATGGAGGTGCTGCATCCAGACTGGATATCCAATCCGGTTCTGGTAGAGAAGAAGAAGGACGAACCAGCTGTGGTCAAGGTGTGGCGCATGTGTATAGACTTCACCAATCTGAACAAGGCGTGTCCGAAGGATCCATTTCCTTTACCTCGGATTGATCAAGTGATCGATTCCACTGCTGGGTGTGAGTTGTTGTCTTTTATTGATGCGTACTCTGGTTTTCACCAGATACCACTGAACCCTAAAGATCAAATAAAGACTGCTTTTATTACCCCGTATGGGGCGTATTGCTATCGTGTCATGTGTTTCGGTTTGAGAAATGCCGGTGCTACTTATCAGAGATGTATGCAGAAATGCCTACACTCCCAGATGGGCAAAAATGTGCAGGTCTATGTCGATGATATTGTTATCAAAACTAAAGAGAAACATACTCTCCTCGGGGATCTCGAGGAGACATTTGTGAACTTGAGAAAATATCGGTTGAAATTGAATCCGGATAAATGCACCTTTGGTGTCCCGGCTGGAAAGTTGCTTGGCTTCCTTGTATCAAGCCGAGGCATTGAAGTTAACCCGGCTAAGATCCGAGCCATAGAAAACATGAAATTGCCTAAGTGTCTAAAAGATGTGCAAAAATTCACCGGGTGCTTAGCCTCATTAAGCCGGTTTGTGAGTCGGTTAGGAGAGAAAGCTTTGCCCTTATATCAATTGATGAGAAAGAGCACCGGGTTCACATGGACCCCACAGGCAGATTCGGCTTTCAATGAGTTGAAAAAGATGTTGTCCACTGCTCCAGTTTTGGCATCACCTTTGCCGAGTGAACCGATGTTGCTTTACATTGCGGCCACTAACCGGGTCGTAAGTGTGGTTATTGTGGTAGAAAGAGAGGAAGAGGGCAAATCCGTGCAGAGGCCGGTGTACTATTTGAGTGAGGTGATCTCAACTTCGAAGCAAAATTATCCTCACTACCAGAAGATGACATATGGTGTGTACCTGGCGGTCAAGAAATTGAAACATTACTTCCAAGAGCACCCGATTACAGTGGTGTGTGAAGCTCCAATTGCGGAGATCATTGGGTGCAAAGATGCAACTGGCCGAGTTGCCAAATGGGCGATAGAAGTGTCTCCTTACACACCGCATTATGAGAGAAGAGACGCTATCAAGTCTCAGGCTTTGCCGGATTTCCTTTGTGACTGGGCTGAGATGCAATATGAGCCACCTAAACCGGATTACAATTACTGGAGGTTGCACTTTGACGGTTCCAAATGCAAAATCGGGCTAGGTGCTGGAGTGGTGCTCACATCACCAAAACAGGATCAATTGCGATATGTATTGCAGATTCATTTCTCAGCGTCAAACAATGTAGCCGAGTATGAGGCACTGATCCATGGGCTTAATGTGGCTCGGGACATCGGCGTTCGCCGAATTGAATGTTTCGGTGATTCGGATTTGGTCGTACAGCAATCTTCTGGAAATTGGGATGCTCTTGATGCCAATATGGCACTGTATCGGTTTCATGTTCAGAAAATTTCGGGATTTTTTGAAGGCTGTGAATACAAGCATATACCTCGGCTGGAAAACCAAGCTGCAGATGTTCTGTCAAAACTCGGGTCGTCTAGGGAGGCAATCCCACCCGGAATATCCTTGAATCATCTAAGGGTCCCTTCAATCAAACCGTCGCCTGATTCCGAGTCGATTTTTATTCCCAAGCAAGAATCCGAAGCTATTCCTATGAATGTTGACGTTGAGTATATCGAGGAAGACCCGGGGACTGCATGCCCGGACTCGGGGACTGCTCACGCAGATTCGGAAAATGCTAACCGAGTCTTGGGAAAGAGGAGTAGAGATGATGATGCTAACCGGATTGTGGGGAATGGACAGAAGCTGATAGAAGAGATAATGGCGGCCAAACCTGTGGAAGAAAATGAGCACTTGTTCCCTTTGCATCCAGTACCAGAGTGGGCTGAAGAGATCATGAAGTTCATCGAGGAAGGAAGCTTGCCAAGCGATGAGACCAAGGCTAGGCGTGTCCAGAGGAGATCCAAGGCTTATACCATCATCAACAAGGAGTTATACAAAAGAAGTGTAACCGAGGTGTTGCAGCGCTGCGTGGAGCCAGCAGAGGGCAAGGAGATGCTCCTAGAGATACACCAAGGTGAATGTGGACATCATTGCAGTACAAGAGCCCTGGTGGCTAAAGTGTTCCGGCATGGATTTTATTGGCCCACTGCTCATGCAGATGCGGAGGACATAGTCCGCAGGTGTGAAGGATGCCAGAGATTTGCTAAGCAAACACACTTACCCGCATCGGCACTGAAGACAATTCCTATTACTTGGCCATTTGCGGTGTGGTGTTTGGATATGGTGGGAGATTTCAAGCCGGCTAGGGGCAACATGACACATATGCTGGTGATGGTGGATAAGTTCACCAAGTGGATAGAGGTGAAACCAATACGGAAAGTGGATGGCCGTTCGGCTGTAATCTTCTTGAAAGAAATCATTTTGAGATACGGATACCCTCATAGCATCATCTCGGATAACGGCACAAACTTTGCTGTCGGAGAGTTTGCCCGATTCTGCATGAATAAGGGGATCCGGTTAGACATAGCCTCAGTGGCACATCCAGAGTCCAATGGGCAAGTGGAAAGATCAAATGCTCTAGTGTTAGCCGGCATCAAGGCTCGTCTCATTGAACCATTGTTGAAAACTCCAGGGTGCTGGATAGATGAAATCCCATCAGTTCTATGGGGTCTAAGGACTACACCGAATCGGTCAACAGGCTATACGCCATTCTTTCTGGTGTATGGGGCAGAAGCTGTCCTACCCACTGACATAGAATATGATGCACCAAGGGTGGCAATGTACACTGAAACCGAGGCAAAGGAGGCCCGGGAAGATGCAGTGGATCTGCTAGAGGAAGCAAGAGAGTTGGCCCTGTCTCGGACAGCAATATACCAGCAAAATCTCAGGCGTTATCATAGCCGGAAAATCAGTCCTCGAGTGTTTCATGAGGGTGATCTAGTGCTGAGGCTGGTGCAGCGCAGCAAAGGCCGACACAAATTGTCACCTCCATGGGAGGGACCATTCATTGTGAGCAGGGCTATGCACAATGACTCGTACTATCTTATAGATGTACAGGAACCAAGGGAGGATGGCTTGGACAGACCCGGACAGGAAACCAAGCGACCTTGGAATGTAGCTCTGCTTCGACCCTTCTACTCTTAAAGGGCGCAATGTATGTATTTCAATTTATCATGAATGAAATCGCAGTAATCCGAGTCTGGACTCGGGGACTGCTTCGTCCTTATGCGTGTGTTGTTTATTACGGCTTTGTTTGTTGCCGTTCATGTGCCGAATCGCTTTGAACCTTGTTCTGAGTTTCAGTAATGTATGTTGTGTTGTTGATCTCGTGACTCGACTGACAAACACCAAAATGGTAGTCAAGAGCAGAGATGAGGAATATGGGAAACATGAAAATGGACACGGGGACTCGGTCCAAAACCGATTCGGCACATGTCGTTTACTAACCCCTGTTATTATTTTTTTTTTTCGTTTATGTTGAATGATTCTAAACCACAACTCGCATGTTTCAAGTACTGTATGCTATGATTCCTATCTTGTGACTCGACTGTCAAAACACCCAAAGAGGTAGACAAGAGCAAAGATTTGGCAAAAGTAGTAAACAAGAAAACAGACTCGGGGACTCGGTTTAAGATGATCCAACATAAACCTTGTCCGGATCACGTTAAGCATGATAAGCATAGTCTCGAAAGAACTTAAAATAGTCTATTACATCTGCTCCCGGCATACCGGGGATTTAATGTTTTTGTTAAGTACTTCAGGGGGCAGCGGACTCGGTCGCGGCAGACTCGGTCATAGGAGTTTCAGTTGCGGGAACTTCTGTGGGAGGAGCTTCGGTTAGCGGAGCTTCGGGCGCGCGAACCTCGGTTACGGGTATTTCGGTGGAAGTGGACGCGGTTACGAGAGGTTCTGTTGCTGGAGCAGATTCGGAAGATGGTGGCGCTCCGGAAGTAATCTTGACTGGAGAGCTTGAAGGATGGGCGGATTCGGAAATTTCCGGATCGCGTGAAGCCTGTTTAGTAATCACAGTCAAGTTAGTGGCTGAAATCACAAAAGACTCGGTTGGAGTTTGTTCGGTGAGCTTGGCCGAGTCGGAGGCTGGTACCTTGCTGGATTTTTCTTCATCAGACTCGCCCTCTGAGTCGGCATATTCTTCAGCGGAGGCGTCGTCTGATTCCTCTTCTTCAGTGTCTTCTCCATCCGAGTAGACTGGAGCCTCCAGATCAAGATGCTTGGTGCGTGCAAATTCGGCCATGAAGTTGGCGGCTTCTTCACGGATCTTGATCCGGATAGGGTCTGTAGCCCATGAAGAACCCTCGCGAAAGGAGCGCACTTTGGCAAGGTCAATCAGCTCGTACCAGGACATGATGAATAACAAAGCTGCGTCAGCACCAGCGCGGGCAGACGAAGACCTCCACTGTTTTAACCGGGTCATTGCTTGATCCAGGTCTCTGATCAGCTCCTCCACGGGCACAACTTGCCGCGCTTCAGGAAACAAGATTCGGTGAGCCTTGAGACTTGCATTAAGCAGACCAATGTGGGAATCCTTCAGAGGAGCAATCCGAGCCTTAAGTGCTGTAATATGATCTTCGATGTCCCATGTCTCGGATAGGGGAGCCTCGGTTAATTTAGCTCTCTCAGCTCGGGCGTTTCGCACAGCCTTGGCGGCTTGAAGCCGAATGCTGGTAAACTCTCCTACAAACAAATAAGCTAATACTGAGTTCAGCAAGAAGGAACACAAGCATATGTATCGGTTAAGAGCAGAAAGAAAAAAGGGGATTCGGTGAACTTACGATCCATGTCATCGTTAAGGCTAGCAAGTTGAGCCAGCCATTTCGCACTGGCCGCTTGGTGAGCAGCCAGTTCTTCTTTAGCAGCTTTCAGTTCAGCTTCAGACTCGGCCACTGTGGTTTGAATCTGCTTATCCATTTCGGCTCGCCTCTGTAGCCCGGCGTGCAAAGTGTCTCGCTCCTTCTGAATTGTATCTTTCTCCTTTTGGAGCGTGTCTCTCTCCCTCCGCAGTGCATCCCGCTCTCCTTTAACTTTGTTCTTCACTTTTTCAACCCGGTCAAGCTCCCGCTGGACTCGGGCTACCTCTGATTTTTCCTCGGATAAAGCACGCTTTTGCTCTTCCTCTTTGCTATTCATCTTGAGGACCAAGGCATCAAATGATTTTTGGAGCTTGTGGTACTGGTTGGCAAGCTGCTTAAAGAGGTCGCTGCGAGTGCCCGTGCTTTCCTGAAAGAAAGTAGATAGCGTCAAAAGAGACTCGGGGACTGATACCCGAGACAAGGTGGAGCCAAAACAAATCTCGGAGATTGGCCGAGACTGACCGAATCGGTTAAAAAGAAACCCGGGGACTGGGGGTCTCACAGTTTTTTCAGTTAAGAAAAAGATCATGATCAAATTTTTTAAAAGATTCAAGCCGAATGACTTTCTTACTCCAAAGAGTATCAGTCGTTCGACCCGAATCTCGGGGACTGGGTGTATACTATTTGATCATGACGAACTAAAAGCAAGATTCGGCAAACTTACCTCGAAGACTTGGTGCGATGCAGTAAACGCAACCTTCACTGAATGAAGAGATTGCATCATTCGGCTAGGACCAGCAGGGTGCGGCGTTGCAGCGGAAAAGCCTGGTGCAAGGTCCACGGCGTTCCAGGCCTCAATAAAGTCATTGGCAGTGCTGAGCTTAGGCTTGGCTTGGCCGGATTGAATGGCAGAGGAGGTAGCGGTGGTTTGCTTGACAGCAATCACTTGCTTATCCGGAGTGGAGGAAGTTGTGCCAAAGACAACTTGAGTCGGCTTGGGTGGAGGTGATGCACCCGGGGTCTGTCTCTGATGTTGCGGTTTCTGTGGTTTCTCGGAAGTTTGTTGCTGTTGTTGCTGCTGTTGCTGCTCTTCAGGGGTTACTTGTGGTTGTTGCTGCCTCGGTTTCTTCTTCTTCTGCTGCTGCTCTTGGCTCAGTGCAGATTGAGTTGCAGGAGCAGGACGGGAATCCGGCTTAGGTGTGGACTTAACCGATGTCTTAGCCTTTTCCTTCTCCAGCTCCTTCAAAGGACGTGGCCAGCTTGAATCTCGGATTGGAGCCGAGGTTTCCTCACTCTCCAAGTCGATAACCGGCTCTGAGATGGGAGTCGGCTGGGGAATATTGGTAGTTGGGACACGCGTGGGTGAGGTGGCAGTTCGGTCAGGAGACTGGGTTTCCATGGCCGTATCCAATGGAGGAATGGGAGAAGAGATGGATGAATGAGTCTGCGCGGTGATGAGGACATCACTGCATAAAGCAAAGCAAACAGTTAACTCGGATAGATATGACTCGGTTAATAGAGGAAGAAAGCAAATAAAGTTCGGTCAATGTTACCCCTTGGTGGTGGGCATCGGTTTGACACGGCTCGGCTTGTCGCCGGATTTCTTTCTTCGCTTGGTCTCTGGGGCATTTGTCTCGGGCGCCTCAGCGCGTTTCCGAGATGTCTCTTGGGTATCATCTTTGGCTGGAACATAAGGTGGTGGTAACCATGAAATCGGAATAGCATTGATGGGTTCTAAGATGCAGCAATCTTCATCTTCCTCGTCGGAAAGGTTGTGAGTGTTTGATTGCTTACCCTTGCGGACTGGCTTGGCACGGGGAATGGGCAAATAGTCATCCGTATCCGGATCTTCTTCGCCCTCGCGCGGCGGGCTGAGATCCGGTGTCCATGCCTTGGTGGAGAGATCTCCGTCTTCAGTAAGTTGGCGATCAAACAGCTACAAAGAAGGTAATGCGAATCCGGATCAGGCCGGGTTATGCGGATGAAGTAGATTGGGTTCGGAGAGTGGTGAGCTAACCTGTGGAGGAAGTTTTTCCCGGTAGAATGGCTTTACACCCCACCGCCATTTGTCCGACATCTCATTGCAGCAATGGCGTTTACCCGTCTGAAGACGGAAGCTTTGTTAAGCTCGTGCTTGCTGATCCGGGTAGGATCTAGTGCGCCACGCATGTGGCATATCTTGTGGTCACGCCTTTGAAGAGGGCTGACCCGGCGAGAGATGAAGGTCCGGAGGAGGTCGTCAGAGATCATGCCATTCTTCAAAAAATCCTCCAGAGCGGTGTGCACTGTCTGGAGTTCAGCAATCGTTTCAGCCGGATTGTAACCGAAGTTCAGCTCGGCTCTGGGCGGCTCCATCCTGAATTCGGGCAGATTAAGAGCGTCATGGCCCTCAGCGCTCTTTATGTAAAACCAGGTCCTTTGCCATTTCTTCACCGTGTCTAGGCCGGTGACTCGGGGAAAGGCGGATCCCTGCCGTGGCGTGATGCTAACCGAACCGCAAGCGGTCAGCTCTTTCGGCTTGGTACCTGGGATGGTGTGCTTGCGAAGGTGGAAGTACTTTGCCCATATATCCACACTCGGCCAAAGACCGAGATAGCCTTCGCAGAAGGAAGAGAAAGCTGATAAAGAGACGAAGGCGTTCGCCGGGAGGTGGTGAAGCTGTAATCCGAAGAAGTCCAGAAAGGCCCGGAAGAAGTCACTGGCAGGTAACCCGAGCCCGCGCTCGAAGTGTGCTATGAATACCACGCGTTCACCGGGTTCGGGCGCCGGTGCGAGTTCTTTTCCGGGTCGGCGGCAGATGGCTTGGGGCGTTATGCGTCGGGTGGCTCGTAGCCATTCCAAGTCATTTTTGGTAACATCAGATCCTTCCCATCGGCCAGGGGGAAGTTTGGCCATAACCGAATCGGTCCTGCAGCAAAGAGTCGGATAACCGGGTCAGGAAATTCGGAATCCATGGGACCAAAGAAGAATCGGATAACATTAAAGCCGAATCAGATCTATGGTGACTCGGCTAATCCTATCCCGGGTAGGGTTAACCGGGTCCGGTGGAGAAGGTGAAGCGGTTGGAAGTCGCAAACATCTTTCCGCAAGTTTCTAGGGTTGGGAAGATCTACAGCGGTGGTAAAAAAGAAAGAAAATCACGGGTAAAAACATGGTTGAACTGCTCCAACGGGGACAGGTGTATCTAGGCCAGTCTATTGCGGAACTTGGACAGAAAATTTGCGGAGTGTGCTACGGCAGGAACACGGGCTTAGATACGCATCAATCTACCAAGAACAGGTGTGTGTATTCCGAGAGTATGAACTCGTCACGGTGGCTATGGCGAGAGGAGGAAGAACTTACAGTGCGAGTCGCTCGAAGGAGGAGTTCGACGGAGAAACGTCGGAGATGGGCGCGAGGCGCGGCTCCGATGGTCTTGCTCTGGTACGCTGTGCGTCCCTGGCGCGGCAACCTTGAATGGCGAGGTTGCGGCGGCGTCGATGGAGCGGGTTAGTGGGAGTTGAGAGGAAGAAGAAGGGGAAAAACCACCGCGCCCTCTTTATAGCCTCCAGCGGTAACTGCCCCCCACTACCGCGCGGTTACCGGAGCACGGTTAGATCCCTTGCGTCGCGGAACTCTGTGGCAGCTGCTGTGGCCGTGTATTTCAAGCACTCGTGGCCACGCCGCAGAATTGGAAGCGGTGGAGCGGATCCTATGTGCCGGTCAACGGAGAAAACGAGGAGACGTGGTCTTCTGGTCAAACACACTCGAGTACCCGGTGGATCCGGATAACGAGCTGACAACCCGGGTTATACGGCTTTGCACAGGCTTTTCCTGCCAAATGTCCCGGAAAATTCGGTGACAGCTAGAGGTGATCCGGTTAGTGATGTTGGTTTAGAATCTGGAACGGCCCTTCAGCCGATGCCGTAGGACCGCACCAGCTTCGGGGACTACTGTCGGGGGGCTGCCCCCGGGTAGGGCAAAGATGATGTGTTATGAGCAGTTAAGGTCTAACCGGATCAAGGAAAGAAGAGCCGGCTAAGTTATCCGGGTCGGATCTCAAGGCGATTCGGTCAGTCCTACTTCAAGCCAGTGAAAGAAAAGACCAAAGGGGATCCGGTGAGGTTTAACCGGATCCAGGAAAGAAGAGCCGGCTAAGTTATCCGGGTCGGTCAGGAAGGACCCGGGTAGGGCAACTCGGATGATGCACAGGGGCCAAGTAATGTCAGTAAAAGTCACGGGCACTGTAAGGTTACTGACCGGGGCTCAGAAGACAGCAAGGTGCTGCCACAGGTTTTCCGGGTCACAAGCCCCTAGGCGCTGACTCGGCCTATTCGGGAAAGGGGCAGTGGCTAGGCTACTGTGGTCTACACTGCCTTAAGCTCAAAGAGGAAAGATAAGCCTGTGGTGAACAGAGGGTGAGCTGGGCTGAGTGACAGTGGCCAGTGTTTGTCCTGTTCTCCTTGTCCATGCCATTGTCCTCTGCGGCCAGGGGCAAAAGGGTAATTCGGTTACTGTATATAGGCAACACCACCTCCTTCTGTGGGGAGGATCGACCATTGTGAGCATCATTTCCCCCCCAAGCTTCATCTTCTACCTAGAGCCCGTTCCTTTGTTCATCATACAGCTCAAGGAGCGCTCTGTACTTGTAAACACTTGAGATATAAGAGAGTAGGCTAGAGCTGCAGTAGGGGTGTTACCTCCACAAGAGGGCCCCGAAGCAGGGTACATCGTGGTGTTCTTCGCTGTTCTTGGTTTGCTTTGTTCTTGTTGATTCCTGCGAGGTTCTTGTTTGTCTTCATGCGTGCTTCGTAGGCGCGCAAACCCTCCCCGGTTCCCCCAACGCCCAAGCGAGCCCACACTTAAGCCATACCCATGGCATCTGCCGTGACACCACCACGACACCTTTGCAAGAGTCTTGAGTCTTCCATACATGTCTTCATGAGTCTCATTGTCAAACATGTAGAAGCCTTCGGCATCATTGCTCAAAGACTCATATCGGTTTCTCTTCATGCTTTCATTCCCAAGAAATGCAACCTCAAGACAATTCCAAGCTTCTTTGGCGGTGGTGGCATTGAGAACATAATGCTTGTCACTTTCACCCACTGAAAGTTCAATCATATGGAGTGCGGAGGCATTGAGTTGCTTTTCGGCAAATTCTCTTCTTGTCACATTGCTTGGATCCGCAACCTTGTACCCATCTTTAATGATCCTCCAAAGCTCGATAGAGGCACTGTTAATATGAGATTTCATTGAGCGTTGCCAACTAGCAAAGGCTAAAGCATTAAGCTTAGGTGGAGGACCAATGGGGTTTATGCGGGTGGTGATAGGTGGGTCGATAGGGTACCATCCCGGAACGTTATGGTACTCTTCCTTCCCATCTTCATGCTTGGTAGGAGGAGGAGGAGGAGATGGTTTAGATCCGGAGGTGGTTTCCACCCCCTTCTCATTTTTCTTTTTACCCTCCTCGGAATCACCTTCATCGGAGTTAGAGATACCCTCTAGTGGGATGGTTTCCGAAACCTTGGCATTTGTGAGTTTCATGAGCATGTCACGCAACTCATCAAATTTGACATTCATGTCATTCATGGACGATGTAAATGTTGTTTCCAACGATTTGATATCGGCCATGGGTGCCATGGTCTCCTTGGCCTTGGCAAGATCGGCCTCATCCTCACTTTGTGTCATACTTCTCTTAGGCGGTAAATCCCAAAACAAGAGAGCCTAGGCTCTGATACCAATTGAAAGGATCGGTATGACACCTAGAGGGGGGGGGGGTGAATAGGTGCTACTCCAATTTTAGTCTTTTTCAATTTAGGCTTAACACAAAAGGTAAATTCTCTAGATATGCAACTACGGTGAATTTACCTATATGACAAGCTAGCAACTAAGCACGAAATAATAAGATGGTAAACAAGGATAGAGGTAACCAAAGTCAAAACACGCGGAGACACGGATGTAATCCCGAGTTCCTCCTTTTTAGGGGAGTACGTCTCGTTGGAGAGGTGTGAACCAACACAATGGTTCAACGGCCACAAAGGCCTCACCCTCTTCTCGGTGAACCGCACCACAAAGGTTTGGTTCACTTCAACTATCGGAAACCTTCGAGGCGGAGTCCGGAGCCTTTACAACAACGATTTGGGGCACAACCCACAAAGGATTGGGGCTCCCAAACAGCTACAATCTGTCACAAAGACAATCAAGTGAGTACAATAGGGGGCTAGGTTTTCCTAGTGGAAACCCTAGCTAATGGTCCCTCAAGTGAATGAGGGGGAAATGACAAACGGCTCGGTGAAGATGTAGATCGGGGCCTTCTCCTTCAATCCTCCAAAGATCAACAAGTTTGGGTGGAGGGATTGGGAGATCTAGTGATTCTTGAGCTTGTAATAATGGTGGACTTCTATTTCAGTCGAGCTAAGCTTCTTGGAGAAGAAGCAGTCTTTATATAGGGGTCCCCGAAAATCCAACCGTTATGTGCAGAAAAACTGCACAGCGGTACTACCGCTGGGACAGCGGTACTACCGCTGCCTACTTCCCTGCGGTACCTAGTGCACTGCAGAACCCAGCTGCAGCGGTACCTCGCAGAGGTACCGAAGTTGCCAGGCAGAGCGGTAGTACCGCGGCACTGCCCGGTAGTACCGCTGGGATCCTTCGATTAAAAAGAAGGAACCCAGCGGTAGTACGAAGCAACTACCGCGGGGTACCGTAACCAATACAGAGAGCAAAAACGGCCTAGCGGTACCCCTGGCGGTACCACCAGCGGTAGTACCGCTGGCTGAAGCCAGCGGTACCACACGGTACTACCGCCAGGAGGAGTACCAGCTGTGCTGCAGGAGTCCCGCTCCAGGTGGAGCGGTACTACCGCTGCAACAGCGGTACTACCGCCAGACACAGAAATGCTCACTGTGCTGATTTCCAGGGTAACAAGCTTCCACAAGACATAATGTATCAACAAGATATATCTGCAATTGTCAAGCGCACATTAGTCCTGATAATGTGTTGTCATTAGACTCCAAAATAGATTTAAGAGCAAGTATGCTCTTTCACCCTCTCAAGAGTGTGAAAGTGTGAAATTTCACCCATGTGCACTAGTATAGAACGACACATCGAAAACGGGCCAAAATCCTCATTGGAAACGGAGAAAGGGTTCGTGTCCCCGCCCCCGCTGCATGCTGATGTGAAGGTGCACAATGGCAACAAAGATTTAAATCGTTTCCAATAAGTTTGGCAACGGGCATATATATAATCGTTGCCTTAAGTCTTTACACCAGATACGGTGATTAGTTTTTGACCGTTTGTAGTGTGGGCTAAAGGAAACAAGAAAAAACCCGGTGACGTCTATTGCGCCATTGACGGAGCCCTGGCTCCTGCGTGACGGCCGCCGGTTCTTCACCTTCTTCCTCTTCGCCCTGCTTCAGTGCGTGGTCTTCTTCTACCTATTTAGTACTGCATAAAAGTCTTGCTCCTGGAGACACCGACTTCAGTGAACCGTGTGGACGGAGTCCCGCTCCTACGTCTTCACGGCCGCCGCGTAGTCTCCAGGTTTCCTCCTCGCCCTAAAGGAGATGAAAAATTTCAAAAGGTAAACTTATTCATCTCTATACACAAGACATATAAATATGCAACATAGTATTAGGCAACGAAAAGCCAAGACAACATTTTAATCATCGGCTTTCTAAAAAAACAAAACTAAACAATGATTTGGATTTGTATCTCATAATTAGATTGGACACACATTTCAGGGATGGAGCTATCGAGCCAAGTAGGATGCACAAGATGTGTATTAGTGCATATCACAAGTATCACTAGCGCCACCCCCGGATCACATGGTGTCACCTAATTTTAATCATCGGCATTCTAGAAAACATAGAACTAATTACAACTAGAACATAGCCTAAACAATGCCTCATATATATGTAGATTAGACACACAAATTTCAGGGATGGATCTGGCGAGCCAAGTAGGATGCACAAGATGTGTATTAGTGCATATCACAAGGATCATTAGCGCCACCACCGGATCACACGGTGTCGCCTAATTTTAATCATCGTCAATCTACAAAAAAAGAACTAATTACAACTAGAGCAGAGCCTAAACAGCGCCTCCTAAAAATAAAACTAATTAAAACTAGAATAGAACTCTAAGACAACTAATTACAACTATAACTGTAAGGCAACTAAAACATAGTAATTCTACTAAAACAAAGCAAATCTATGTCTAAATAATTAACTACTTATAACTAGAACAGAGCTAATCTACTGCAACAGAGCAAACATATGTGCAAAAAAAAACCTAATCTATTGAACCAAGGTTTGGGGTCTTACATTAGGCGAGGCGGGCTCGCTTAGCATCGCCGGCGACGGAGCTAGCGCCAACCTCCCCTGGCGGCGCCTCCCCCTCGAGTCTCTTGCCCTCGCCGGGGACCAAAGAGAGGGCTATGGTGGTCCGGAGGTTTGACTGGAAGACCGCCTCGTCGGCGCGTTGGACCTAGTTCGAGGCCTCGGAGAGGACGACCGCCGCCTCCAGATCGGCCTCGCCCTGACGACGCCGGGCATCCTCGCGCTCAAAATCGGCGCGGGAGAGGTTGCGCGCGATCTCCACATCACGATCCTCCTCTTCCTCGTCGTTGAACGACGAGGACGAGGACGACAACGAGGAGGAAGACGGCTGGTTCACCCAGCGAGGAACGCGGTCGCCATAAAGGATCTCGCGGTGGCCAATTGGGCGGGTGCGGCCCATGGGAGACGGAGCGACGGAGCCTTCGTTACGCTCGTCCTGCAATACCAGCTGACGCTGGTGATACGTGAAGGCCCGGAGGGGGGCGCCAGCGCCGTGACCGCGGCTGATTCCGCGTCCGCGGCCGCGATGGCCGGATCTAGGAGCGCCGGCAGTGGAAGCCATGAGAGACAGTGGATAGAGAGGAGACTGTGTGGCGGTTAGGGTTCAAAGTGAGATACTGAGAGTGAGAGTGAAGGGCGTGGGGTTCTTATAGGCCACGCCCGTGGGTTGTCGGGCTGCTTCTTATGGCAACGAAGATTTTCCAAATGTCCGTGTGCGATGAGCATATATCGGTAACGGAGGTTAAAAAACTATTGCCAATATTTATTCCCTATTCACCTATTGCCTTTGTTGTGGGCATGTCTTACGACCCAGTGCGGGCATGCAGGGGATGTTGAATTCTTCCGTCGCCTAACTCATGTGTTATATTAGTAGTTTCCTCCTTATTTGTTGTCATTAATTTGAGTTCTTTGGTAAAATATTCCTTCCATTTAAAGCTTGTAGAAGGGAATCTCTAGAGACCAACTATGAGATGAATGGCTACCAATACAATAAGGTGTATTATCTAGCTAATGTATCTATCCTCACTAATCTACATTTTTTTTGAAGGTAACAAAAGATGTACTTGTTTTTTTGTTTTTAAGAGAACAATAGATAGCCAGGAAGGACATCGAGAGGGTATTTGATGTGCTACAAACTCGGTGGGCTATAGTTATGCACCCTATGCAATCCTGGAGTGATCGACACATTGGCAGTGTCCGCCGACAACTTCTCATCGCCAAGGAACTTGTCTTCCGGTTTGATGTGGCGCAGGAGTCTCGGGTGCTCTCGGATGCTGAATTTGCGTTCCGTGCCGAACTGAAGCTGAAAGCCCTTGGCCTGGCTTCCCTTGAGCGTACCATTGCGCGGCATCGCTCCCGTGTGCTCTGGCTCACCGAGGGCGACGCCAATACGCGGTACTTCCACATGAGGGCTAGGCAACGGCGACGTAACAACCACATCGTGGCCCTTGCTCAGGATGGAAACGTGGCTGTAAATCATGATGACAAGGAAGATATGCTGTACAATTTCTACTCAGGGCTCATTGGTTTAGACTTCGCGAGAGAGCACGACATCGACCTGGAATTCCTGGGTCTACCTTCGCTGGACCTTGCCGAGCTAGACAGGCCTTTCTCGCTGGAAGAAGTTTGGGCCGCCGTCAAGGAGATGCCGGTGGACAAGGCCCCTGGGCCCGACGGTTTCTCGGGCCGATTCTTCCAAGCCGCATGGCCCATCATCAAGTCCGACGTCCTCCGCGCGGTGCAACACCTATATGCGTTGCAATCTCGCGGCATGGCGAAGCTGAACAATGCTGTGGTAGTGCTGCTGCCCAAGATGGACGGCGCCTCTGAGGTCAAGGATTTCAGGCCGATTAGTCTCACGCACAGCTTCGGCAAGCTCTTCTCTAAGCTGCTTGCGAATCGCCTCGCCCCCGGCTGTCGGCGTTGGTCGCGGAGAATCAATCGGCATTTGTGAAGGGGCGGTCCATCCACGACAACTTCAAGATGGTACAGCTTACGACCAGGGCGCTCCACGTTGGTCGCACACCCGCCATGCTCCTCAAGGTGGACATCTCAAAGGCGTTCGACTCGGTATCTTGGCCGTTCTTGATCCGGGTGTTGCGGCATATGGGGTTTGGTCTCAAGTTCATCGGATGGGTCTGCATCATCCTCTCCTCGGCATCCTCGAGAATCTTGCTTAATGGGGTGCCGGGAAGGGTGATCCACCATCGGCGTGGGCTACGACAAGGCGACCCGCTATCTCCGACGCTGTTCCTCTTCGTCATGGAGGTGCTCAACGCCGCGCTCCGGCGAGCTGAGGCCCTTGAGATACTATCTCCACTGCCTTGCTGTGGAGTGCGTTTTCGGGCTTCTATGTACGCAGACGACGTCGTCATCTTCGTCTCTCCAACAGCGCGTGACTTCGAGCTTGTGCGTGGTGTGCTGGACTGCTTTGGCGACGCCTCCGGCCTTCGCACCAACATGGCCAAGTGCTCCGTCTCGCCGATCCGCTGCACGGATGACCATCTTGCTGTTGCCGTCCAGCACTTCCCGTGCGCCGTTAAGGAGTTCCCGTGCACCTATTTGGGACTCCCGCTGTCCTACAAGCGGTTGTCCAAGGCAAGCCTGCAGCCTATCGTTGATAAGGTGTGTCGCCGGCTCACTCCTGGACAGGCATGCTTCTACACCACCGCCGGCCGCCTCGTGCTCATCAAATCGGTCATCACATCCATCCCGATATACCTGTCCATTGCTTTGTCTCTTCCGCCGTGGCTGCTTACGTTCCTAGAGAAGAGAATTCGCGCCTTCTTCTGGAAGGGGACAGATACTGTGCACGGTGGACAGTGCCTCGTCGCCTGGGACAAGGTGTGCCGGCCCGTGGAATTTGGTGGGCTCGGAATCCTCAACCTGAAGCTGCTTGGGTATGCGTTGCGGATCAGATGGTTATGGCTGCAAAAGCTGCAGATTGGCTGTTGGACAGGTCTGCAATTGGAGGTGGAACCTGAAGTTCAGGCCATGTTCGACGCGTCTGTCAGGGTGGAGGTCGGGGACGGCAACCTCGCGCTGTTCTGGACGGACGCTTGGCTCGACGCCCTCTCCGTCAAGCTGCGCGCGCCGGCGCTGTTCGCGGCGGTTGACCCCAGGCCCGCCGCACCCGCACGGTGCATGAGGCGCTCACGGATCGCCGGTGGATTCACGACATCACTGGACCTCTAACCGTGCCCGTTTTGGTGCAGTTCATCCAGCTGGTGGACGCTCTCCAGGGCGTGGCGCTGCAACCTGAGACTCCTGATCGCCTGCTGTGGAAGTGGATGCCTTCGGCCTCGTACTCTACTAGCTCGGCATACCGGGCGTTCTTCGCTGGGTTGGAGTTCTTCACATGCGGCAAAGCAATCTGGCAAGCTTGGGCGCCGGCGAAGTGCAAGGTGCACCTGTGGCTAGCGATGCAGCGCCGCATTTGGACGGCGGATCGGATGCGCCGTCGAGGCATGAACTCTCACACCAGGTGCCCGCTCTGTGACCAGGAGGACGAGACCGCAGACCACATCTCGGTCTGCTGTGTGCTTGCCCGTGAGATTTGGCACAGCACGCTTAGTCGTTGCAATCTCCAGCACCTCACGCCGGATGTCGACGCAACCCTAATCGGGTGGTGGCCCGAGGCGCGTTTGAGGGTTCCTAGGCTGCAGCGCAAGGGTTTTGACTCCATGGTGCTCCTCACCGTTTGGATGCTGTGGAAGGAGCGTAATGCCCGGGTGTTCCAACGCACTGCCGCCACGAGCCGCGAGATCTGCAGAAGAATTGCCGAGAAGGTCGAGCTCTGGAAGCTCTCCGGCGCTGTAAGGCTGGGCTTAATCTGGACATAGGCTAGCTCGCTGTGTTGGGTGCTGTTTTTTTTATGGTGTGGAGCTTCTGGTGTTAGCCCAATCATCATCCCCACCCCTTTGTAACCGCATCATTACGATGCCGGACTCGCTGTAACTCTCCCTCCTTTCTTTCTATTGCAAGTAACACGCAAAGCTTTTGCGTGTTCGCAAAAAAAAAAAAAATAATCATGGAAGGTGGAAACAATATGGTGGGTGATGACTGCTTGCTTTCGTGATCATGCACAACATGATTGTGTGAGGATGAGCGTGATGACATAGTCTATGACCAAGGATGGGACTTTCGAGCGAGTCCATTTAGCCTGAGACTGGACCGACACCATTCTAATAGTTCCTCCATATATGCATCATCAGATTCGTGATCAGGCAATTCATATTCAACTTCAACATGATTTGGTTAAGCATAGCTGAATTCACCAAGGAAACTAGTAGCTATCCTATCTCATTTCAATAAATTTAATCAGATTTTGTAATTTATTTTCTTTGATTGTGTGGACTACTCGTTTAAATTATCATGTAATTTTTTATGTACAAAATGTATCGATTTGCCTGAAGTGGTGAAAATGGAAAAACAAACGAACATGCCAGACCATCCCCCAGACCAACGGGAGACCAACGGGGGAGCGCAGTTGGATGAAATGGCCCGGACCGTGCGGACATAGACCAGACGCCTGTCTGCAACGCCCCCAAACAATACAGAAATGGACACATTATGTGCCTGGAAATGGCGGAATGGGGGCGCATTGGAGTTGCCCTGAGGTTTGTGGGACGCCCGTCTTCCCGGTTGTGCTACGTGGAGGTGGATTGTGTTACTGTCACGTTCGTCGAGGCCCTGCTAGTGAAATATAGAAAATAATGTGTATTGTTACCTTTATAAAATTGGTGAAGGATTTGTATTATTTTCACCCCCACAGTTTCAAGTTTTTTTTATATTTTCTCTAAACTACAAAGTATACAATCTTCAAATTTAGAAGGTGAACGGTGCAATAGAAAGTGGATTTGACAAAAATAGCACAGTTACCATCCCCTTCTAATTAAGCAGTTCTTGGATTTGCTGTTGAAGGACCAAACCCAGATATATAACAACCAATGGAAACTTATAAAGAAAATATTTACTGAGGTTTAGATTAACACCATAGTATTGTGCCTAACATATAAATTTGAAAACGTACCATCCAGAGATGAAAGAGATGCAGGGCAACAATTGCATCTCCATCGCCAACCAGTCAGTTGGTCGACTACGAGTAGCAGATGGAAATGAGCTTACAGACTGGAGGAGGTTGGATCCTTAGGGGACGGGCGCGGGATCGGCAGCCATGGCGGAGAGGAAAGGGAAGTGGCAATCTACACCAGCGGTTCCCAGAATCTCGTCCTCTCCTGGACCAGCAGAGGGCGAGGCGGCCTTCGGTCCTGGCACCCGCGGCCGTGACCCGTGGAACGATTGCTCCTAGCGCTGTAGTCTGAGTCGGAAGCGGCGCGACGTCGCTCAGCTCGAGGTGATGCCTAGCACGGCGAACTGGCGGAGTGGCTTTCCACGCGGAGCACATGTCGGCGTCGGCGGTCGGCCTTCCTCGTCGCTGCTCTTCCAGCCCCGACGAACAGCACGCAGTTCCAGGAAGCCCACCGGCACGACGGCACTCTCCTTGCGGCGCCCGATGCAGCCACTCGGGCGCGGGCCGAGGCGGAGGAACTGCCCGATATGTTCGCAGCGCGATTTGATATCTAGACGTCGTGCGTAGATGGATAACTACCCTCTGCATTTTTTTTTCCTCTGCCGTGCGGGATCGAACGAACGAACGGGGAGACGTACGACCATCACCATCACCACCAAGTGCGCTTTAATATAGTAGAGATAGACTAGCAAACGTGCCCGTGCGTTGCAACAGGCTATTTTGTATTGTCATTCATTTCGCATATGTAAATATAAAGTACACATAAATATCCTACAAATTCAAAGATCGTTGTTATATATGTCAAAATATTACTTTGATTAATTAAATGTCACTTGTACAAAAAACAAACTCATGTTTTGTTTCAATATTTCATTGTAAAATCATTAGGCATATTTAAAATAATGACTTAATTCTAAAAATCAATTTATTTTTCAGTATTGTCGAAAATGTACATTTGTTATCCACGAGCAGCAAATCTGTCGCTACAAGTACATGACGAACGTATTAGTTATTTTTTAAAATATAACAAATCTTAGACAATTTTATCTCAGTTAACATTAAAAAATGCCTAAATGTTATTTTGTGAAGGAATGAAAACAATTCTATATGGAATGGGTTGGGAATTATGCCTAGATCCCGCGCAAATGGAAATTTCATTGATAAGACCTCCTCAATTGTAGCCAATATTTTATTGCGAATAATTCCGACAACCTCAGGAGAAAAAAAAGGCATTTACTTATTATAGAGATGGTGCGATTTGACTCTTTTTTTTGTTTTTTAGCCCTACCTACACCTCAGTCTTCCGAGAAAGAGACGGGGTTCGCATAGAGAGAACAGTATTAGTAAAGCAAACCCACGCTTCGGGAAGGTGAGGTGAACTAACAATTCCTTCTGTCGTGTATCCTCGATTGATGCGGCCTCAGATGCTTCAATTATGGATTTGTGTATTGAGCGAAAGGTTACACCTACAGGATAGGTTATGGATTACAGGTCAGGCCAATCCTACTCTATTAGTACCAGTAGGCAGCATAGGGGTTAAAAGCACTACACCTAGAAATAGGAAAGGAATCAACAAGATAAAAACTTTGTTAGAAATTAGTCCTTTCCTGATCGGTATCGGGGCTGGGAAGAATGGTTGGGATAACAAACAACCATCAGGTTTGTACTTTGGATACCCCTGTAACCATCAAAGATCGTTGAAGTGGCTAATTCCTCTAAATAACCAATATATACTCCATTTACATTTTTGGGTTCTTGGGCAACATCGACAAAGTCCATTCTATATTTCTATCCTGCCCGTGAGGTACATAAGAGAGAGAAACATATATCTTCATAAATTATTAATTTGTTCATTTGCAATATGCATATGAAAAAATTCCCTCATTACACCCGTTTTTTTCAACACCATTGTGTCTTAATCTAGTTTCTCCATAAACTTGTGTTCCGATGATTAAGTGTAAAATCAGTAGACAGATTAGAAATAAAGATTTATATTCTAAAAGAATTGATTGTTTATATTTCTTATCCACGAGCTACAAACTTGTCGCACTGATAAGTCCACAACGAGCGTAGTGGGAATTGCTTTGTAAATATAATAAATCTTATACAATTTTATCTCAGTTAACCTTTAAAAAAAACTGAATGGACAAAAAAAAAGGAGAATGGAGACGTAAGAAAATAGGAGTGACTTTCTCTTCTTGGTCTCCCGTCAGTCTCTCTCCCAAGATTCCAATTCCCCACCGTTGACCTCTCATATCCTCACCGCTGAGGTCGCCCACGCGGGCGAACCCAACTCCGGTGCTCGCGTCTCAGGCTCTGCGAGCTTCTCTTCCACGCCTTCGCCCCTCCATAGCCATTGCTGGCGTTGGGTACTTCGCCGACCGTGGCCTCCCCATCTCCTCGCGTGCATCGGCCGCCCTCGTCACCTCGTCGAGCTGCCGGTGACAAGGGCGTGAGAAAGCTCAATAATATGCAAAGTGCGGCGGTCGAGCACGGAGAGGTCGGAGGAGTACATCTCCGTGTTGCTGCGCCGTCTGAGTGTAGACTCCTTCTCCTCGTCGCCGTCCGGAATCCGGCGAGGCAGTGCCTCTTGGCTGCAGCTTTGAATGCCGATGCAGCGACAACGATGTGGCCGCCTCCCAACTCCATCATCCACGTTCTGGGATTTGAACGAGGGTAGCAAACTGGGAACGCAAGCTAGAAGTTCCAGGTCTCCAAACCGGCTCCTGTCATTTGCTCTCCTCTGCTCTTTTTTTCCTGCTCGCTCTGCTTGCATTATTTATTTATTTTTACACTGGTTGATTTTGGAACTGTTGGGAGACATTGTTGCATTTGGTTAAGTAATATACAATTTGATTGGGTTGCATTTCTTATGTTACTTACTCAATACTTTTAGTGTGTTGTGTTGAACAGATCGTTGATGTTCAAGGTTTTGAACAGTTCATTGATGTTCAGGTTGTTGAACAGATCATTGCAGGTGACTATCTTATTCAGTTGACCTTTATATCAGATGATTCACTTATAATCATTTCATGTTCGTGTATGTACATGTTCTTACCAGGTTTGGGAGAAGATAACACCTGGTATGGCTTCACAGTTTGATACTCTGTACTCAATTCCTCTGATAGCCCCACGTTCGCTGTTGCTCCTAAATGGTAAAACCAATCATATATCTTATTGACTGCTTCTGTTTTGTCCAATACTTAAGCAATTTTTTGTTGTGAAAACAAACATGCATTTAGACCTGAAAATATGAACTGAATCCACCCGTTACTCCTGCATATAAAGAAATCTGCTATTTTGCTTTATTTTGACAGTCATGTTTCTTCTTTACATGCAGACTTTTTGATATATTCAGTCCTAACAGAGAATGAGGATACAACACTCTTTGAACCAACTAACACCTACTTTTAGATGATCCTTTTCATGTCGGGCAACATAATTAAGATGACCAAAATTACTTATTCATGGGGAGGAAGACAAGAATTCGGAACCACTGACAATGCAGGTAAAGTCCTACGCTGTCTTACATTAATATAATTATCTACCTATTGCCCGCGTCTCTGCTTTATCCACTATTGAAATGAATAACAATGGAATATCATAATTTTCCTTGCACCGACAGTACTTCTTGTCACGCAGATTGTACTTACTAATCATAAAGTAATATGCTGAAATCACGTCCAGCTATTTCAGATGGTAAGGACTTCCTTGTAGACTATGTTCTTTGTGGTCCTTACTAAGGACTCAGTTCGTTTTCTCTTCTTTGAATTCTTGGTCACGTCCTTTCCTTTGACTTTCATGGCGAGGATCTTGATGTTTCTTTTCGCGGTTGCTCTGGATAACGCGACGTATAGCTGACCATGAGAGAACACCGGCTCCGGCAGGTACACGCCTACAATCGGGATGGTCTGTCCTTGCGCCTTGTTGATCGTCATGGCAAAGCTAAGCCTGACAGGGAACTGCTTCCTCTTGAATCTGAACGGGAACATGTCACTATCGGATGGACAAAGAGGTATCCGAGGAAAAACACCCTCTCTCCAGCGTGCTGTCCCACCACGATCTCCGCATCGATTGCGTTCCTCTGGAACCCACGGACCACAAGCCTTGTGCCGTTGCACAACCCATTAGCTGGGTCAATGTTCCTCAGCAGTATAATCGGGCAGTTTATCTTCAGTTTAAGGGCGTGCGGTGGCATCCCATTAGGAGCCAGCGAGTTAAGAAACTCTTGAGCATAGTAGCCATGCGGATCATCCTCTGCACTATCGAAGCTATGGTAGATCATCTCCTCTCCCTCAAAACGCTCAATCATGCGCATGTTTATTCCATCGACGTTGTCGTTCTTTGTGGAGAGGATCGCTCGAGAAGTCATGTAATTTGTATTGTCCATGTTTTGGTCTAGGGCAGGAAACACATGGTCGATCAAATTCTCTATGTCAGCCGTGTCGCCCTTAGACGACACACATATATCTTCCGGAAGCTGGATGTTTCCTTCCTTGTCGGTTTCCTCGGTGCCGTTACCTATTCTCAGTAAGTAATCCGCGAACCACTGGTCGTTTTGCGCCCTCATGTTCCTTACGAGCCTTAGTTGGCGCATACCCTTCCATAGGTTGGAACTCCGCAGGCTCGCGTCGATTATCTGACCTCGTGACCCTTTTCTTACTACCGGAAGCACCTGCCTAAAGTCCCCACCGAACACGACAGTCTTGCCCCCAAAAGGTCGGTCTTGGCGGCCCATGATGTCGCGCATGCTTCTGTCCAATGCTTCAACTGCCTGTCGTTTCGTCATGGTTGCCTCGTCCCATAGTATGAGTTTAGCCATCCTCAGGAGCTTGGCAGTCCCACTCTGCTTAGTGAAGTTGCATGATGCCCCTTCTTCAAGGTTTAGTGGGATCTTGAACCTCGAGTGGGCTGTCCTGCCTCCCGGCATGATTGAAGCGGCGACACCGGCGTCGCTGTGGCCACCGCTATATTTCCCTGTCCACGTACCGTAGCGAGCAGTGCCCTGTAAAGGTATGTCTTCCCAGTGCCTCCCGGACCATCGACGAAGAATACGCCCCCATCGTCGTCATCAACTGCCTTTAGTATGTCGTCGTAGGCAAGCCTCTGCTCGGTGTTTAGTAAGGTTGCTAGTGCAGCGTCTTCCTCGTCAACCTTGATGTTTGTTTCCTCGATTACCTCCCTAGCCTCGCCTCCAGTGTTGTCATATGTCTCGTCTATGTCTGGAAGAGGGAACGACTTTATGTCTTTACCCATGGATTCTAGCATGCCCCTTATATCAAGCAACACCATTTGCTCCACCGCTTTTGGACACGTGTGTTGTCGCCGGTAGTCGTCTGACATCGCCTCAAGGTGTCGATCCCAAAGACCGCGCACATCGCCAGGCTCACAGAATACCAAGATCGTTGCGAAGAGCCTCCTGAGTGAGCTTGGCATGGCGAACTGCTCCGACTCAGTAAGACACTCATCAAGCGTGTTGTCGGCCTCAATTAGACCTTTCCTCTCCGCGGCCTCACGAAAGGTATCACATAGCACACCATCAACGGTTTTCAGGTCTTCGAAGGACGTCGAGCCTGGTACATGGTTAAGAAGCACCCTAAGAAAGTACCGCTCCCCCTCGGCGGGATTGGCTGTCACGATTCTGCCTACTTGGTGAAGATCCCTTTTCCTTTTCCTCCAATACTTCTCTGGTTGCCATGTGAACCATTGTGGAAAATCCCTATAGAGAATACCTCTAGCCCACTCGTTGTTCTGGTTAGCCACAAAATACTCTGTTAGCATGGATGCGTTCTCCTGGGCTGCGACGTCGTTTAGGTTGTCTCCCTCTTTGAATGTGACTCTTTGCATATCTGGTAGATGAAGCGGCAACTGTAGTACAGACGGATGGATCTCTGAGAGTACGAAGCCAAATATCCTCCACATGGATTCAGGTGGTGTAATCCACCTTGCGTCAACGTATCTCTTTATCTCGTCTATGTTACCATCAGCGTCGGGCTTGTCGATGTTGAATGAAGTCTGATCGTGGCCCTTGTATATGTACTTATATAAGTACTTGACCCTTTATGCTGGAGCACACCTCCACGTTGATGTGGCAGTTGAACAGCCGCAAGAGGTGAGGGTTGTACGGCACAACCCATCTATTGTCGAGCGTTGCACCGCGGACCTTCGCCGAACGACCGTCCTTCCGTCTCCGATAAATGGGGTATGAGTCCTTCCCTTGTATGGTTGTCTCGTTGAACGTCCGTGGGTACCTACACTTGCACGACCCATCTTGCATACACACGTTGTTTGGCTTTAGGGCACCGCATGGGCCGTGCATCATATGTTTAACGACCATGGCGTATAGCTCCGGGTACTTATCCTTGTCTGGGAGCTCCGCTGATATGAGGTGGTCATACTGCTCCGGCACAAGTAGCTTATAATTGGAATCCATGATCAATAGGAAATGGGCATGCGGGAGGCCCCTCTTCTGAAACTCGACCACATAGACCCACGCCTTCACAACGCCTAGGATGTGCTTCTTGGTCAGCATATATTTCATCATCTCTAGCTTGGCCCTAAATACTCGCGCCACAATATCTGGCCGGTCCTGCGGGTTTGGCCTGGAAGAAGGGCATCTGTATCTCCTGCCAGTTTGGATTGCATGTCATTGTGAGGAAGATGTCAGGCTTGCCATACGTCTGTACCAATGCCATGGCATCCATATGCCTCCGCTTCATGTCTCGGAAACACCCCTGGAATTTCCAAGGTAGCACAATCCTTGTGCCAACAGCACTTGCTCGAGTCTCTCCGGCCGTGATGCTATCGACAATGCCTTTGTATAGATCAGCACGTATCTGTGGCTGGTGCTCCCTGATCCAATTCAACCTGCAACCCTCGATCTTTATGTACATGTCCACTGCCCATTGCTGGAAAAGACGCCCTCCATGCAGTATGGGGTTGAATATAGCAGGACGCGTTTGTAGTCGGTAACAGTAGTAGTCCCTGACGGAGACGCATAGACGGCCACCCCCCTCTGTGACAGAAAAATATGGTTATTCGACATTTGCGAAAGAAAAATAAGCTTATTCAACATATGTGAAGGATAGACTAAAATATTTAGAAGTATCCGAGATACCTGGATCATCTTCACGATCTGCTCTTGGTAGCTGCGCAAGGTCCCATGACTTATTATGTTTAGGTATATTCGGATGCCAACCAAGCTCCCCCTTTGGGAAGAAGAGGGGGTACGAGAGCGGGTCATAGCATCCTTGTGTGGCATGTATACTGTGCCTCTCGTTGTTGTTACCGTAGAGGGTAATGCTGCGCTTGAACCTATTTGTCGGATCGCTGCCCTTGACCCATATCGCAGCCACCTCGGATGACAGTGGTGTGTTGTATCTTCGTTGGTCTAGCTTTTTGTCCGTGTTCAGTTCTATACGGTAGTCCTCAAGGTTATCCTTATGCTCGCCCAATCTTCTAAACTGCTCGGAGTAGGGGTTTCCTCTCAGTATTTCCACAATTTTCTGGACGACCTCCTGATCTAGTTCCTTGGTTGCTTCCTTGCGATGGACCAGGCTGGGATCATCGTCGTAGAAGTAGAGTTGTAGATGTTCCGAGCGAGAGCCTGGCCCGAATGAATGCACGTTGTGGTACATTTTGCCTTGTGCTCGAACGTGTGTGTAGACCCCGGACCTCATGTTCGTGCAGTCGTTGTCAGACTGACGCCAAGGGTTGTGAAGGAGAAGTGGCCGTTAAAGAATCGTATGCTTTCTCGAAAATGTCGGCTGTCTACATCCGCGCTAGACCATAACCTCATCAGCTCCGGTATAGGAACTTGTTCAGCCAGTTCGATCTGTTCGTTTCGGCAGCAAAAACCGGGGGTCTCATACTCAAACCTCTTGGCATGGCAGTGTTCGCAGTCTGGTACTTGCTCTAGTATGTGCGTGCTATCTGGTAGGTTTGAGTACACGGAGTCAAAAGGATCGATACCACCCTCGTCGGATAAGTCTATCGGTGTATGTAGGTCCATGTCATCGGCGTCGAAACCTACATGTAAAGTACGTCACATCATTATGTTCAGATTTGACTATTAACCGAGATGGTTGAAAAGGCTGGCGTAAGTACCTTCACCAGCATACATGTAGCACTCTTCGTCCATGATGTCGTTGGCGATTGTATTCTCGTCCATGATACCGCTGAGGAAGGCCTCCATCTCTCCTACAACATTCTCGATCTGGTAAGTATGATGCATCAATAGTCCATGACATAAATAATAAAGTGTGGACAGATTGGTGTGTTACCGTCGGTTCTGATGGTATACTCCGGCGAGCTTGCTAAAGGTGAAGCAATCCCCTTTTTGGCTGATGATCCGTGTTTGCTCGTTGCCAGGTCTATCGTTGGCAAAGTTGTTGCATTTGGGCACGGCATCGTGATGGATTCAGGGCACGGGCGGTTCCTCTTAGCCGCGTCCTTGGCCTTGCGCTGAGCTAGCAGTTTTGCTCTATCCTCTTCAGATTTGCTTTGCCTAGATGTCCGTCTCCGTGCATTCTCTTTGTGCCTTTCTTCTGTGGATAAATTTTGCTTGTTTGCCCTTCGTCGTCTGTTTCTATCATCTTGCGTTTTCTTTTGCCAAGCTGCTCTTCTACGTGCATTAATCTCCTCTTTTTCTGGGTCGAGGTGTGTCTCCGTGCATTCTGTTCCTTCGTTTCTTCTCTTTTGTCTTATGTTTTCTTTTGCCAAGCTTCTCTTCTACGTGCATTAATCTTCTCTTTTTCCTCGGCCGTCAAACTATTTCGCCGAGCTCTATCACGCTCACGCCTTGCTTGATTTCTATCTTCTGAAATGTTAAAATTCTTGTTGGATTCAATGTTTTGATCCATTTTCTGCAATTGAAAAAAAGTTAAACATCCAATACTCAGATTTTTGAAACAGCAATTCAAAAAAGTAATGCAATGAGAAAGATAAAATTGTAAGCGACACTCTGAGACTGTTGTAATGTGTTGATGCAGTAGCAAATCATTTATTTGCTTATTTTAGACAGACATAGCAAGTTTACTCTTAACCTAGAAAGATGAAAACAAATTTTCCTGGGAGAAGCAAAGCAGGTTCGTTTTGGTTAGATATCAGGCTGTTTAGTGACTAATGTTTGTTCCCATGGATCTTTGATCAGATGGCGGCGTAATTTACTTAAGAAGCAGGTAGTGACCGTGTGATCATTGCATGTGCTATGCATCCTGCACAAGGATTGGGATATTTGATATTCCCGTGGGCCATATATATGGCAGGTACTGTTGAGAGTCTATAAGCTCCAGCCATAGATCTTGATTTGGGTTTTTTATGTGCAGTTGTTTGATGAAATTTCTCATCCATTGAAGCTTCCGTGCTACCTCATCATCAGTTCAAAGATCATACCAGACTAATTGCATCATCAAATTATCAATGTTCTTAGATTGAAAAGCTTGTAGTCTGGATGAGATGTCTGGCTAAGCTTACATGCTTTAATTTTTAAATCATGCGCTCAGTTTGGGACAGTTTTTTAAATCTATGCACACAAGTAGAAGCATGCCAATTTTGCATCAATTTCTAAAGCTGTGATATATTTTCCAAGCTTTAAGGTTGACTACAGTTAGATGATAACATGTTTCAAAGCAGGTTCGTTTTGGTTAGATATCAGGCTGTTTAGTGACTAATGTTTGTTCCGATGGATCTTTGATCAGATGGCGGCGTCGGGCTTACCAGTAAAACCGGGAAGGTGACGAGAGATAGTACCAGCAGCAACTACCTAGGTTCAGACGGCGGTGTGCCTGGTGGGGACGTACGTCGATGGTATGGCGATGTTTGTGCGCTGGAGGCACTTGTATTGATTCAAAGCAGACGACTCGATTGATTATTCTGTGCGTTGGAGAGCAATAGGACTGTGTATTTGTAGTCATGTTATTTCTAATCCAATCATGTTCGGTGTCCTATTCCGTGCTGTAATCGATTTTCTAATCCAATCCTGTTCCGTGCTGTAATAGGACTGGGCCGTGCGTGCGACCTTTGTGGGCTGTGATACGATCGTAGCATTTGTTTGTTATTCATCGGGCCGTGCGTGCGACCTTTGTGGGCCGTGATATGATCGTAGCATGTACGATCGGACCGTGCGTGCGATGATAGGCAGGCGACGTACGAAGAAAGACCTACGACCGCCACGGTTAAGGGTATTATATAGTAGAGATAAACGACCGTACGTACGTCGTGGTTGTTTTGCATTTTAACCCCTCAAAAACGTGGTAACCAACCCGCACTCCCTTCGCCTCGACCTGCGCACTGGCGCATCCATCCTCCTCAAGCGCTTCAGTTCGATTCGCATCTGCCCACGGACCACGGTTCCGACCGAAGAACGCGGTGGCGCTACAGGTCCCAAGCGACGGCGCCTACCACTTCATCGGAGGCAGACCTAGGACGCGCGTTGGTCCATGGGGAGGAGGGAGGTCGTGGAGGAGGTGGGAGCGCCGGGTCGGCGTACACGTCGGAGGAAGAGCGACAATCAGATGCGGCGATGCCGACGGACTCGCTGCAGCCAGCGGGGTCTACTGCTCCTGCTACGATGTCAGGGGGCTCCCTCTGGCCATGGGTGCCACGGCGGAGCTGGCCTGAACCGGTGGGTCGTTTGCCCCCATCGCCTACGCGCTACACTGAATCTTCCATATGACCTTCAAGCACCGTTCTGAACTTGCCAGGCGGGACGCTTGCTCTGAACATCCCGCCACACCTTGCTAAACCTCACGCTGGAGGCCACGGGTCAGTCAAGCGTAGCCAACGCCCTGCAATCCGGGGCAGCTGCCTGGGCTCGGCGAGCATGTTTGGATTGTGGCGTGTTAGAGGATTAAGCTTAGCATTTACTTGGGCCAAAGCTCCACTTACGTGGCCACAAGCTGGTTCTGCCAAGGCTAAAGCTATATGTACTCCTGTGTTCTAAATTGGGTGTGATTTGACCTCACGGTTGTTGCTTGTACTGAATCTGGGTGAGGCCTACTGAACCTGATTGATTGCAGAGCTACAATAATCTCTGACTCAGTTTTTTCCCAAAACTCTTTTTAGCAAACTGACTCTGTTTTTCAATGTAAGGACAAGGTCATACGAATTTCACCATTAGCTGTTGCTGCACCTTTGCTCCTAACCTTGGCCATGAAGTTCTGCATTTGCCATATCACTATATACTTGGAACAGGTGAGTCGTAATTCATGCAACCCCATCTTCTAATATTTGACCACTTCTTCTAAGAAGAAGTGAAGGATTCGTCATGTGCGCTTCATAATTCTTTATTTCTTCCAACTTCTATATTTCGACGATGAACTCAAGACTCAAGATGCACGAAAAGCCGGAAGAGTGATGTGGTTGTTCATCTCTTTGACCTGGATTGTTAAAGATACGTTTGTTCTGCCTATGCCTGATTTTTCCTTTTTTTTAAATCATCTAGCTGTAGGCTGTAGCACCATTAGGAAGATGCCTTAATACGCTTTCAGAATAGAGAGTGGAGAAGGTTGGATGAAGAGACACGAAAATCCCATTTTGGACCCGGAGTACCAGTGCACCTGTGTTTTAAAAAAATTGAAAAAAATTTAAACGAGTTTCAAAAAAAATTACCAGGTGATACATATGCATGTCCTCTACGTATATGCCGATTATGGATGCAAAAAAAATCGTATTCCAAGCTACATAAAACAAAATTCGGATCAGTGGAAAGTGAAAATAGTATGTTGAATCTGTCAGAATTTTCTTTTTTTTGTGAAGCCCAAAATATGAGTTATTCTTCAACGAAATTTCTTGCGTACTTACTTAATATGTATATGTATTTGTGTAAAAAAAATCAGATTTTTTTGAAACAAAAAGTACGATTTTCAAATTTTACAAACTACCGGGGAGTAGTGCTGCTCGGGAGCCAAAAGTCCCCTTCAGAAGAGACACATTCTATTTTGCAGGGATAAGTTGAAAGGAGACAATACAACCTACAATACGATTTATCTAAGAATGTCACCGGTGCTCTGAACTAGCATGCACATGTGAAATAGACTAGAATGATTTATCTAAAAGTTTATTTGATGACCGTAGCAATGCACGGGCATTCAGCTAGTAAATAAACTATATAATATGTCTTAACTACGCGTCGGTCGCTCGCACGCGCTCCGTCACTTCATCGTGATGTGGCCCATCATATCACAGCCCAGGCTTTCGTTAATCATAGCCCATCGGCAGGCCGATCGATAGGAAAAGAGACCGCACGTACGGGTGTATGCAGGGGATCCGATCTACGAGTTCGTTTCAAACACGCACCAAACGGATCACAGGCACGTAGCTTGACAAAACAAAACGAGACGACAGACGAGTACGTTCCGATCGAACTTAATTCTCTATATATATTTCCTAAAATGAAAGTACAGTATATGGCAATAGATGCATAGGCCATGACGGCTGAATTTGATTCACTGCGAAGAAGGCGACAACTACGCTAACGAGCAAAAATATCTTGATTATATTTTGCATAATTAGTATCGTTGGATTCATATTGATAAACACTTTTTAACGATGCTAATTTCATACCCATAGTCTTTATATATTTGGAGTAATTCTTGGTCAAAGAAAAAACGCGTAAAACGGGAGCGCCTTATTTATTGGAATGGAGTGAATATGATTTTTTTTGTGGTATAATATGTATTTGGACCCGTTGCAAAGCACGGACATTGTGCTAGTATATACTCCCTCCGTTCCACAATATTAGATGTTTTAGCCTTTTGCCACATTCACATGTACATATATATGTAGACATGTTTTAGTGTACATGTCCACTCTTTTTTGTATGAATCTAGACAACATGTGTAACATCTAAAACATCTTATCCTACTATATATGAAAGTTGGAAGAAACCTCCCCCCTCCCGCGTCCACGTCGCCCTCTAAACGCGCACCGTCCGATCAACCCAAGCGACGATCCAGATTGCGTCAAGAATCGTGCATGCTACGGTATCAGTAGCAGTCGACTTTCTACCAATCGCGTTACGCCACGTCGCCCGCACGATTTTTGGCGCGCAACTGCCGCAGCCATGTTTACAAAAAAGAACCCAGTACTTCTGAAAATTAACCGCAGTCCAATTTTTTACACTGTGAGGGATCTATTTGCAATTCCACAGAAAGACATGGACTTTTATGCAAAACCGTCCACAGAAATTCCCCTCCTCTTTCTCTCTCACGAACGGCACGGAGGTTGTCGGCGCCGCCGACGCGCCGTGTTGTTCCTTGGCTTCTCTTCCTTCAAATCCAGGCCCAGTGAGACGTTCGCCGCCTCGCCCTCTCTATCCTCGCTGAAGAACGCTCCCAGCCCCCCCGCGCGTTCGCCGCTCCCCGGATGCGAGCTCGGCAGCTCCGCCGTCTCCGCCGCGCCGGCTGACGTCACCTGACGACGTCAGCGCAGGCCCACCCGTCAGCGATCTAACATTTACTAATAGAATTTCAAAATGAATAAAAAAACTGACATGCGGGACCCATTGTTAGTTTTTAAAAAATTACTGAAAAGTGTTGCAAATTGTAAAATACATAACTTTCAAACCATAATTCAGAAAATAATAATTAATATACCAAAATTTTCAGAAAATTACAAACTTTACAACTAACACATTTACATGCATGCAAATTGTGAAATTCATATCTTCCAAACCACAATTTAAAACATATGCAAATTGTAAAATTCATAACTTTCAATTTCAAACCATAATTTAAAAAAACCAAAATTTTCAAAAAAATTAAAATCTTTACATCTAACACATTTTCATGCATCATTAAATAACTATAATTATTGCTTAATTAAAACAACTAGAATATTAAATATAAAATTTGCGGAAATGACATTTCACCTCCATTTAGCTCCATCTTTCTATTTCTTTTCTTTTCTTATTTGCTTTCCTTTTGTTTTACAGTAAAACAACATTGGAAATAATAATCAAAGAGAAGGAAAATGCTTTTCCCAATTTTAGTTTGTTCAAATAGAATTGTAAAAACATTGAAATTCAACCTTCATATTTGTTTTTTCTCTTTTCTTTTCGTTTGCAATAAAACAACATTGCAATAATGATCAAAAAGAAGAAAAAATAAATGCAAAGCATTTTAGTTTGCAGAATAATTGTAATTCCCTTTTTTCAATTTCAATCTACTGTAATAGATTTGTAGATAACACTGAAAATTTTGTTCAACCAGCAAAACAATTGATCTGTCTTCATAAAAACTCTACAAGTTATAACCACCATATTTGCATATAGATGTTTCTATATTTGAATTTCACCAAACAGGAGCATGACACATACATTTGAATAATTCAAAAAAAATGCTTTTCAAATCTACCCACTTTGTAAATGTAAAAAGAATGCAAATTGTAAAATTCAAACTTTCAATTTCAAACCATAATTCAAAAAAAAAACCAAAAATTTCAAAAAATTAAAATCTTTACATCTAACACATTTCCATGCATCATTAAATAACTATAATTATTTCTTAAATAAAACAACTAGAATATCAAATATAAAATTTGTGGAAATGACATTTCACCTCCATTTAACTCCATCTTTCTATTTCTTATCTTTTCTTATTTGCTTTCCTTTTGTTTTACAGTAAAACAACATTGGAAATAATAATCAAAGAGAAGAAAAATGCTTTTCCAATTTTAGTTTGTTCAAATAGAATTGTAAAAACATTGAAATTCAACCTTCATATTTGTTTTTTTCTCTTTTCTTTTCGTTTGCAATAAAACAACATTGCAATAATGATCAAAAAGAAGAAAAAAATAAATGCAGAGCATTTTATTTTGCAGAATAATTGTAATTCTCTTTTTTTTAATTTCAATCTACTGTAATAGATTTGTAGATAAGACTGAAAATTTTGTTCGACCAGCAAAACGATTGATCTGTCTTCATAAAAACTCTACAAGTTGTAACCACCATATTTGCAAATCGATGTTTCTAAATTTGAATTTCACCAAACAGGAGCATGGCACATACATTTTAATAATTCGAAAAAAATGTCTTTCAAATCTACCCACTTTTAAATGAAAAAAGAATTCAAATCTAAATAACTCCCTAATTTGATTAAATTTCGAAAACTTCACAATTTTTACCCCTAAACTTTCTTCGCGATTCAAAAAATTTCAAATCTTCACACATATTAAATATCAACATTTTCAGATTTAGATTTAACCAAACACGCGCGGCATAGGCCGCGCTAATATCCCTAGTATTATGGAACGGAGGGAGTATATTTTTGCTATCATTCCAGGTGTAAATCTCACCGACCTACCTAGCTCCCGCGATTCCACGAATACGGGCCGATCGTACTGGGACACAATCCAGCGGAAATCTACCAGATGTTCCAAGCGGGCCTTAATATTTTTGGATTGGACAAAAACTGCTCACGTCTTATTAATTTATTATACATACACATACACTTACATATACGCAAATTGCAATGACGTAGAAAGATCACAAGACACCACAGACTGCAGTACATAACACACGGCACGCACACGAGGCCATTCTTACTCACTCGGCACGAGGCACGGGGGACTGCGATCACCAACAAGTCAGACCGCCGGCGCGTGGCGAGCCCGGCCGCCTCGGTCATGTCCATCTCCTCGGGGACCATCCCGTCCGGCAGCTTCCAGTCAAAATGGAACAACAGTGCCGCGAGCGCGAGCTCGATGTGTGCCAGACCGAACGCCATGCCGGGGCACATCCTCCTGCCGGCGCCGAACGGACATACTCGAAGTCCGTCCCCTTGAAGTCCCTACCGGCGCCGCCACCTTGCACCTCGAACCTCTCCGGGACGAACTCCTCCGGCGCGTCCCAGTGCGCAGGGTCCCTGCCGATCGCCCATGCGTTGACGAGAACCATCGCGCCCTGGGGCACGTCGAACCGAGCACCTCGCACAGGCTGCGGCACTCCCGTGGCACCAGGAGGGCCGCCGCGGGATGCAGCCGGAGCGTCTCCTTGACGACGAGCCGCATGTAGTGCAGGTTTGTAAGGTTGCTCTCCGTCACCTTGTCGTGGCCGGCGAGCTCTCTACGGACCTCCTCTTGTGCCTTTTGCATCACCGTCGGGTTACGCATCAGTTCGGCCATTGCCCACTGCAGCATGGTGGACGATGTCTCGCTGCCCGCGGCAAACAAGTCCTGCAAGAGAAGCAGAGTAAGTAAGAGAATGTATTTTGGGGCTTCATCTTGCTGATCGTAACGGGAGCTAGCTTACGATGATGACGGCTTTGATGTTCTGCGTGGTGAGCGGGTACTGGAAGTCCATCTCCTTCTGGAGCCTCAGGAGCACGTCAAGCAAGTCCTCGTGTTCCTCAGCGGCTGCAGCCCTGTTCAGCTGGCGTTCCTGGATAATATTGTCAATGAAGCCGAACATGGCGCTGCGGCGGCGCTCGATCTCGCCTGGGACGCGGCTGAGGCGCATCGCGAGACGGGACGAAGGGAAGACGTCCGGCAGGCTCATCCCCGGCATGACCTTGAACGCTTCCTCCAGCAGCCTCAGGAACGTGTCGCGGTCCGCGCTTCGGCAGCCGATGATGGCGCGCACCGACGAGTCCGCGACGAACGCCGCGATCTTCTCGGACAGGTTCACCGGCCTCGCCGTAGACGCCTCCAACGCCAAGGAGCGGAGGAGTTGGCCGAGCTCGTCCTCGCGCACGGGGCTGAAGGAGTGGACGCGGCGGGAGCTAAGGAGCTCGACGGTGCATATCTTGCGGAGCTGGCGCCACGCGTCGCCGTACGGCGCAAAGACGAGGCCGTCGGCGCCCTGGAACACGCGGCGCAGCATGGGCCCGACGGGACGCGTCGCGAAGTCCACGTCGTGGGTCTTCATAATCTCCCGCGCGGCGTCCGGGGACGAGGCGACCACCACGGGGACCTCGCCGAAACGAGAGAAGCATGAGCGGTCCGTGGCGCTGCGCCAGGTCACGCAGGGCGCGGTGTGGCAGCGCCCCGCAAGGTGGTGCAGGTGTCCGATCACCGGCAGCGCCCACGGCGACGGGGGCAGCCGCTGGCTGGAGCCGGACCTCCAACGAGTGACCGCAAAGTAGACGAGCGGTACCACAATAGGAGTAGCACGTAGAACGACGGGAGCTCGGCGGCCATTGCCACTGGCTTCGATCGAGCTTGATTGGCTTGGTTAGTGCAGGAACTCAGCGCGGGGGAACAGTAGAGGCTGCAAGTGTCTTTGTCGTCTGAATTCGGATGTATGAACTGTGATATGGATCTGTGGTCGTGGTGTCGTTTATAAATGAGATGGTAAGAGGACTAACGGTTGACTCGTTCCGTTCTTGCGTAGCACGTTGAGCGGCTGACTTTCATGTTCGTTCGAAGCGGTGGTGGTGTTCTGCTTGTTCTGTGTGTGTTGCCTTTGCCGATTGTGTGGCTTGCACTCCACGTCCAAACCATCGAGAACTTTTTTCTTTTCTTTTTGCACATGGCACAAATATTTGTTAATGTATATTTTGATTTTGTTCACTACGTTCTACTAGTGTTTTATGTGTACTTAATGTATACTCGCTCATGCTTAAGGCCTAGTTTGGCAGCAAAGTATTTTTGAAATATTTAACCAATACCAGGGTTTTTAAAAATACTGCAGTATTAAATAGTTTGATATGTTTGGATGCAGTGAATACTGTGGTTTTTAAAATGAAGTATTGTCCAAAACTTTTCTTTTGCTATATTGGAAACTTTAGTCCGAAACTGTGTTTTCTATACTGAAATATTGTCCAAAACTGAAGTATTCATTTGCTGACGATTAAATATTTTGGTATTCCAATACTTCGGTTTTAGAAAAACTGCGCTGCCGAACTAGGCCTAGTGTGTACTTAGTTTTAGATCATGATAATTTCCTACTCTGTACATCCACGCAATTTTGATCCGGCTTTTTATTTATTTAAATGTGTATACTGTAAGATCTGATTGGACACAATTTTTTGAAAGGAAAATTGAGCACATTGAGTAGTAATGTCATATAACGTTTTGATTTTAATCACATAATTATCAATAATATGAAGCTAGGATATTTATTAGTACATGACTAAAGAGACGAATATACACTCTCATATGTTGACCGACTAACATAGTAATAACATCTATTGTTTTATTTTCCGAGCCATAAAGCTCGATAATATTATTTTTTATAATATATAAGTTCAAGCACAAAACATTAAGTTTAGAATGATATAGCATAATAAATGTGATGACCATTTGCCTAGAAACAACCTGAATATTTTTAGTGTGAAAAACAAATTGAATTATCAAATTATATGCACTTCTAAATAATATCATTTTCTCTAACCGATTGCGTGTCTATGTTTGATTTAAATTAAAGCTTGCCAGCCCATATATGAATCTGAAAAGAAATATAACAGTTCTGATTTTTGAACAAATACTCAGTTCCAAATGAAGACTTAAGCTATTTTTTATGCCCTAATTTTGTTCATAGTATATATACATTTTGATACACTGATCTATGATCCAATGTCTACTATGAATACAATGAAGAAACGCAAACTTGACAAAAGCAACACTAATTCCCTATGAACTAATGCATACATATAAATAGCTCATTGGGTTGTTAAAGAAAAAAAACATACACGTGAAATTGAGCATGATTCAAAAACAAAAATAAGAACTTTCTGAAAGATATTAATATTACCATTGAGTAGCCAGGTTACACTATGAAAAATAACAATTTGAACAATTTACATTTCACATTCTTCTCAGGTGCAGCTACACGAGTTAATGATTAGTGTATGATAACGTGTTGTGGTATAAGTGTAAGGAAACAAATGAAGAGATCGAATTTTCTATGATTCCATTGCAATGCGGGAGACCAGGATGGACCCACATGAGGGCCAGCCTAATAGATTAGTCCCTCGGGTTTTGGGAACTTCCAGCATTTTTTCCGACAATTAAAGGTTTTCTCTAGGTTTTCTGTTTTTCTTTTTCTTTTCCTTATTAATTTTTCATTTTGTTTATTTTTGGTTTCCTTTCTCTTGTTCAAATAAGATTTATGTGAGTATTTTTTGTTCAAGTAACATATATTTTAAAATACATGGTCATATTGAAAACTCTTCCAAATAATGTACTCCCTCCGTTTCTTGATATAAGGTGTATAGTTTTTTGAAGAAAAATCCATAATATAAGGTGTATTTGATATAAATGGACAATTTGACCCATCAAAAAATGAGATGTACTCTCAAAAGAGGGATTAAATGGATTGTATTCATACTGTGGCTATTAAGAAGTCATCTCTCCCTATTTTCTCCAAAAAAAATTTTAGTCCACTCTATGTAAAATTCTTTATCTTAATATTCGTGCAGAAAACTATACACCCTACATTCAGGAACGGAGAGAGTAATTTTTTCTAAAAATTGTTAAAAACATAAATGTTTAGATTCGAAATATTCAAATAACATAAATGTTTATATTTAAAAATCATTCAAATAAGATAGATAATTTATTAGTTTTATAGATATGTGAATATTTTATTTCTTACAACGATTAAGTCCTTTCTTTCCTATTTTACTATAAAAGCAGAAAATAAAAAAGAACCTGTTCTTAGTCCGCATTTGGAGCGCTGCGGGCCGGAGCGAGCGGCAAATAGGAGGTTCCAAATAAAAAGATAGCCAGCCAAGAAGAGTGTAACAGTTACAGTTGGGCCGCTTCACCTGGGCCTAAAAAAACCCCCACCGCCAGCATCGACCATGCCGGCCGCTCGACGCAACTTCTCCGCCCGACGCATCACCCGACGGGCCGAACATTTAAATAATATTTTTTTTAACAGAAATTCGAAAAATAGCGCGCGTTTTCCAGAAATTTGGAAAATAGCGCGGCGTCGGCAGCGGCCGGACCGAAACAAAGGTTTCGGCACGGGCCAAACCGAAACCATCAGGTTTCGGCACGGCCAAAGCCGAAAGGCCACTGAACTGCATGCACGCCTGCCTTTCGCATAACGGCGGGACCGACAGGCCAGTTTCGGCTCTGGCCGTGCCGAAAGTACCATTTCATTATTTTCCCACTCATATTTCCCGGCACCGCGCATATTTTGGTTTTCTCGAGTAAATTTATTTCGCGGTCAATTGTTCCCGCTTTTTTTCTCCCGCCATTTTCTTCCCGCCATTTTGTTCCCACCATTTTCCTCCCGCTCTTCTTCTCCCGCCATTTTTCTGCCGTGCCTAATTTTCCAGCCAAACTTGCTCCCGCCTTGTATTTTCCCGCCAGCCTTGCTCCCGCCTATTTCTCCCGCCAATTGGTATGTGCTCGTCCTATAAAAACCCCGGGAGGAGATGTCGAGTTGGTAAGCATAGTCCACTCACTCGAACATGTTGAGATACAATTCAGATGGTAGTTTCCCGGCAGGAATGTCGGCACTCCTTTTGAAGTTTACGGCCGAGTTCAAGGTAGACAATAAGGAGATCCCATTCGAAGATATTGTTAGTCATCCACCTCATCTCCGTGAGCTATCAGCGAAGCTAGCTAGGCATGGGTGGCCATGGAGGAATTACAACGAAATAGAAAAAGAACTCGTGAGGCTGCATGCTAGGTGGCAGAAGAAGAAGCTAACATATCCCACTGAAGCATATATGTTGGATGCTTTTAGTCACCCGATGTTATGGGTCGAGGAGAGCGAGGACGAAGATGATATCTTCATGCCCACTGAAGCGAGCAAGAGAGCTGCAAAAGCGTCGGCGGCGGCGTTGAAGGGCAAGGGTGCAGCGTCGTCGAAACGTAAGGCTGAAGCATCGTCGAAGGGCAAGGGTGCGGCGTCGTCGAAGGGCAAGGGTGCAGCATCGTCGAAGGGGAAGAGTGACGCGGGAGGCTGTGTCGATGGTACATGACTTTTCTTTTTCAATTTATGTTGTGTTGTCGCTACTACCAGTTTTCTTGCTGTCTGTGTAAGTTGCAATGTTTGTTTAATAATTATTCGTCAGTGACCTATCATAAATTATTCGTCATATCGTACAACATAACGAAATAATCAATATATTCTCTTATACGTACCGATCAACCCAATCAGGTGTATCATCCAGTTGTATGCTGGACCCCGCGTACGCAAGATCTTCGGTTTGTCACCACCCTCCCAAATCTTTGCACGATGTTTTCCATCGATCACCTCACTGAGCAACGCATGTGCAGCCATCTATACAAATTAAAACACAGTTCGGGCACGTACAAATTAAAACATAGTTCGGACACATACAAATTAAACCATACAAATTCATACAAATTAAAACATAGTTCGGACACATACAAATTAAACCATACAAATTCACGTACAAATTAAAACATAGTTCGGACACATACAAATTACAACATAGTTCGGACACATACAAATTAAACCATAGGGATACACACATAGAAATTGGAATGTAGTGCTAGCCACGTTGGCCACGTCCTCGGTTTCCTCGGTTTCCTCGACTTCCTCGACCACGCACAGGATCAGGAATGACTGCAGGATCAGGATCAGGTCCTAGGCCGTATTTGGGACAATACTTCTCTCTATGCCCAAAAAGATTGCAAAGTAAGCACTGTCTAGTACATCCACCAGCTTCAGACTCGTCCATATCATTCCGGATTCGACGCGAGTTCCGTCTTCCTCTGCAGTTCTCATAAGAGCAGGATCCGGAATATATTCTCGTTCCATCTCATTCACCTTGTTGAAGTTGCCAACTACTCTAAATCCTGTCATCTCCCGGTCCAAGTTTCAACCACAGCCTCTTTCATGAAATACGGAGAGACAAAACTGATTGGGTTCATCCCCAACTGGCCAGAAACAGCAAGGACATGAGAACATGGGAGGTGAAGCAGTCTCGGTTTGTTGCACGTGCACTCGCACGTTGGGGGTGCAGTAGCACTAATTATGACCTCATGGGTTTTCAGCTCACCCGCACCAAATCTTGAGGTTGGTAAGCGTACCTCGTACCTCGCTTCTTCATTACCAATACGAATCACCGTGTGCATCCGTGCCTTCTTTATCTTCTTGTCCATGTACTGTCTTATCTTGCGGCAATAAGGTGTGTTGGGGTAATACTCAATATGCTCGACGGCTTCACGACGTCTATCTCTGAAATACGTCAATGTTCCGTGCAAAATACCCTCCACCAGTGCTGTCAGTGGCAAACTCCTATTCCCTCTGAGTACAAAATTATACACCTCAGCTAGGTTGGTAGTCATGATGCCGTACCTTGCTCCATATTGGTCGTGCAACAGAGACCACTTCACGGGAGGCTCCTTCTCTATCCACTCTTCAAAATTTTTGATTCGTTTTCCCTTCTTTCTCTTCGTACCAGGAGGGTCAATTCCAGGCAAGTCACACAACCCAACAGGCTCTGAATCTGTCGTATTTGCCGCAGTACCCTGTGTCGCATCACCCTGTGCCGCAGTACCCTGTGCCGCAGCAACCTGGGCCGCAGCTACCTGCGCCGCAGCAAGCTGTGTAGCTACCGCTTGTGCCTGCGCAGCTTTCCTTTCCTTCACTTGCTGCCCAGTGAATTCAGTCAGTCTTTCCCACAGAAACTGATACTTCCTCTCTTGATTCTGATTGCACAGTCTTTTAAACAGATTCATCAGCCTTTTACTCTTAAAGCATGAGTAAAAGTTAGCGCCGAGATGACGCATACACCAGCGGCTCTGCATGTCAGTCCATGGTGCTGGTTCATCCTCGGTGGGGTGCTGCAGTCGCTTTATAGCCTTAAGCATACCAGGATGCCTGTCGTGAAGGATGCACACATTTGGTCGAGTCTTCACAACTGCCTTTTTCAATTGCCTGAAGAACCATATCCAGCTCTCATAATTCTCACCCTCGACGAAGGCGAAGGCAATCGGGACGATCTGCCCATTGCCGTCCACACCTATTGCGGTCAGGATCTGCCCCTTGTACTTGCCTGTGAGAAACGTGCCGTCCACGCAGAGCACTGGACGACAATGGGTAAAAGCTTCGATGCAAATAGCGAATGAGAAGAACAGTCGGCCGAATACACCATATTGAGGAAATTCCGGGAACCGTTGTAATTCTACTAAAGCATATGTGCCAGGATTCCTCTCCTTCAATGTGCTAACAAGACGAATAACATTATCATAAGAGTCATAGAAAGACCCAAACCTCTCCTCTAGAGCCTTCTGCTTAGCTCTCCAGGCCTTTCCGTACTTAATGGTGGTATTCCATCTTGCCTGAACTGTATCTATGATGTGCTTTGCTACCATGTCTTTCTTGTTCACTATCTCACTGAACAAGAGACGTGCAATGAGAGTTGACGTTAGGTTTGGGTGATCTGTCAGCAAACTATTAATTTCACATGTGTGTGGCACGACGTCTGTCACCACCCACACCACGTCATACTTCGGCAAGTGACCATGCACCCGTGACGGACAACCAATGTCAACACAGCTCATTGTCAAATATTGCCTATTTGACACGTCAGTGCGGAAAACCCTTTGCGTGGACAATGCCCACTGAATCACGGCTTCCCTTAACTGTTGCTTCGTGCTGTACTGAGCCCCGATTTGAATGTTATTCATGTGGTACTCCCAGGACGATTCATGGACATCAGGCACGGCCGTGATGGCAGAGTTGTCCTGATTCCAGTAACTGGGAATAGGCACATCTTCATCATTGTTTTCATCAGAATCATCAGAATCAATATCTTCTGCGACGCCATCCTCCTCGTCTTCCGCCAATATCTCAGCCTGTACTGTACCTTCGTGCTCATCCGCATCAGCCTCCCCAATTTGGGCAGGTCCTGCTGACAGTGCTGGTTCATAATGAAGAGGAATTTCTGACAGTGATGGTACATAGCCAACAGGAATTTGAGCATGTCCTGCTGACGGTGATGGTTCATAGCCAACAGGAATTTGAGCATGTCCTGCTGACGGTGATGGTTCATAATGACCAGGCATTTGGGCACAATGCGAACTAGTTGCTTCACTAGTCTCTCCAGTCTGAACAGCACCGCCACCTATTTCAAAATTATTCTGCTTCAGAACAAACGACACTAGGACTTCTGGTTTTGTCCCTCGGCGTTTGCATGATGCTAGCCAAGAAACCCACTGATTTGTCCGATCAAGCGGCAACAACTCCCAGCGAATATTTGACCGGGATTTGGTCCATACCGACTGCATCCTAACAGTCCAGTAATTAGGATCATACCCAAAATTCACCGTAAAATACCACTGGACACCGCCGATTTTCACTTTCTCTGGCTCTGTCAACTGAATCTCCACATTTTCAAATTCACTAAGATCAACCCCTGACTCAGATGTACGGACTGTACCGGCACCGTAGTGCACAACAACATTGACCACTTCCATTACCTAAACAAATTTATTCAATCATTAAATACTCCACAGCGGATATATCTAAATATTACGATACATCTAACTGACAACATACACTAATCCAAAAATCTAGAGATTAGGGTTTACCCTTGACGCGTGCGTAGCTCCCGCTGCCCGGCTTCAATCTAGCACCACCACCGCCGCACCACGCCTCTAGCTTCCCCAACACCGGCACACACCACCACTATGCACCATTGTTGACCACCATTGCTCCACCTCCACTCCCCCAAACGCCTCCACGAACAACTATCCCATCAGTAGATCGATGATGCCCTAACCCTCCTCTACTCTATTTCTTGATATGAGGATTTTTTGGGGAATGCTGCTTTTCCTGGAAACGGAAGAAGGAGAGGAGAAGGACTGGTCGAGTGAGAGAAAGAAGAAGATGGGTCGAAGGAGGACAGGCCACCTCTTTTGGTCTGCCTGCTTTCGGCACGGGCCGTGCCGAAAGGCTTGGTTTCGGCACTAGCCACGCCTGCCGCTGCGCAGGCCGACATGCAGCTGGCCTGTTTCGGTGCCGGCCGTGCCGAAACCAGTTGTTTCGGCACGGGCCGTGCCGACGCCGCGCTATTTTCCGAATTTCTGGAAAACGCGCGCTATTTTCCGAATTTCTGTTTAAAAAATATTATTTAAAAAAAAATTCTCCGTACTCCGGCACTTCTCCACTCGGCGCATCAGCCGCCACACCGCCGCCGCCGCGTTCGCTACCCACGGTTAAGGCCCCTTCGCGCCCCCTGTTCTGCCCGCCACACGCCGTGCCGGCACAACGTGAGGCCGACCGGGCGAGCTCCAAAATTCGGCCGCCGCATCCGTACTCTGGCATTAATAGCGGCGACAAGGCAACGAGCAGCAGCAGCAGTGCAGCGCCTGTACGCGGTAACACTCCCACATCGTTCAGCCACATTTCAGAATTTCAGTTTCACATCGTGAGTGTAGTAAGAGACACATAGTGCTTCAATCTTTTTTTTAGTGATTTCCCCAATTGAGATTAGAAGATGGTCCTTAATTAGTTGATTTATTGATTGTATGTCAACAAATGAAGAATAAAATGACAAGCTTTGAAACATATGTGGGATATAGCTTCAAAGACACCGAGGATTACTCTGACCTCAACACCAAAGCCAAGATGAAAATGTGAGCAATTCTCCTCCTGTATCTTACTTATCGTAAATGTTGGCACCACTAGGATCGTTGGAAGTGCTATGTTAAGTATTATGGCATATCCATATGCATATACATATAATCATTCGGTTAGTTCTATTTTCCTATCTATATAATCATTCTTTAGTTCTATTTTTCTAGCTAGATAGGGTCCATTTTAGTGTTTGGCAAAGCCTGGTGCCGGCACGACCCTATGGGAGACATACTTATATACATGGTGAGTGAGAGTGTTTGTGGCGTGGTGAACAGAGAGGAGAACTGAACAGATCTGGGAATGAATTGATACCTTCAGTTTCTCTAGCTATTTTCCTACGATTCTCCAATCTGCTGCGGTGCAATGTTCTACCGTAGTGCCTTACAAGAAAGTTAGGAAAGTGGCGTGATATCCCCAAGATTATGTCAGGCAAATTCAACAGCGTAAGAGCATCTCCAGTCGGAGCCTCCATATCCGCCCCAAAAACTGTCCGCGGACGCGACCGGACAGCCCTAAAAACATGTCACTACAACCACATCCCTCAAATTCTAGATAGCAAATTACTACAAAAGCATGCAAACGTGCACTCGTTGCTACTTGCTACCCATACGTGCACTTGCTGCCACCGGATAGCTATACCTATTCTACTCGTCATCGATAGGACGATCACCGTTGCCGCTACGTCGGTGCCGGAGCCGGAGCCGGAGGCGCCCTGTGCCGCACCGGGTAGAGGAGCCGGAGAAGACCCTGCTCGGAGTCGGAGAAGAAGGAGACAGATCTGGAAGGTTCTGGCTCGTAGAGGCGGCCTTCACGAATCGCCGCCTCCGCCTTCATCTGCTTGTCGACGAAACCAATCTTGTTCGTCATCTGACCGATGAGGATGCGGTCAACCGCCTCGGCCTAGAGCTGCTCCTCGGCCAAACGGTGCCCGCTCTGACCCTTCCGTCCTCCTCCG
>CAMZMU010000095.1:15408394-15470894 GCA_947311845.1 Poa pratensis
TCATTGCTTGTTGGCGTGAATCACACGTTCGTTGGGAGACCCCAAGAGGAAGGTATGATGCAGTTCAGCAGCAAGTTTTCCCTCAGAAAGAAACCAAGGTTATCGAACCAGTAGGAGCAGCAACTCTTCAGAAGGTTGTTGGTGGCTCGCACGGCGCAACACGATCACAACGTGGAATCTGCACACAACACAATCAAACTACTTTGCCCCAACGAAACAGTGAGGTTGTCAATCTCACCGGCTTGCTGAAAACAAAGGATTAAACGTATGGTGTGGAAAATGAGTATTAAATTGCAGAGAATGAAAAAGGAACAGTTTGCAGTTTGTGGTGTTTAATCAGTGTAAAAGAATGGACCGGGGTCCACAGTTCACTAGTGGTGTCTCTCCATAAAAGATAACTAACATGTTGGGTGAACAAATTACAGCTGGGCAATTGACAAATAGTGAGCGCATGACAATGCATATACATGACATGATGACTACTATGATATTTAATTGGGCATTACGACATAATACATAGACCGTTATCCAACAGCATCTATGACTAATAATCCACCGCCGGGTTGTCATCCGAGTCCCCGTTGGTATTAAGTTGCAAGCAACGGATAATTGCATTAAGTAAAGTGCGTAATGTAAACAAACACATATGCCCGTGGACATAGCATCGTTAGGTTATCCCTAGTGGCAACAGCACATCCACAACCTTAGAACTTTCTGTCACTCCCAGATTAAACGGAGGCATGAACCCACTATCTAGCATAAATACTCTCTCTTGGAGTTACAAGCATCTACTTGGCCAAAGCATCTACGAGTAACGGAAAGCATGCAAGATCTTAAATAACATAGATAGATTGATAATCAACTTGACATAGTATTCAATATTCATCGGATCCCAGCAAACACAACATGTAGCATTACAATAATATGATCTTGATCATGTAGGGCAGCTCACAAGATCTAAACATGATGGCACAAAGTGGAGAGACAACCATCTAGCTACTGCTATGGACCCGTAGTCCAAGGATGAACTACTCACGCATCACTCCGGAGGCAGGCATGGCGATGTAGAAGCCTCCGGTGACGATTCCCCTCTCCGGCAGGGTGCCGGGAAGAGGTTCTGACCCTCCCGAGCTAGGGTTGACGGCGGCGGCGTCTCTGGAACTTTTCGTGGATATTTGCTCAGGCACTTAGGGTTTTCGCGTCGGGGAATAAGTAGGCGAAAGGGCGGCGGCTGACGACCCCCGAGGGGCCCACACCACCCTAGGGCGCGGCAGGGGGGCCCGCGCCCTAGTGCGTGTGGGGCCTCCGGCCCTCCTCTGCGCTCCTTCGTCCGTCAGGTGTGTTCTGGTAAAATAGGGACCCCCGTGTAGTTTCGTCCAATTCCGAGAATATTTCCAGACTAGCTTTTCTGGAATACAAAAACAGCAGAAAACAGGAACTGCACTTCGGCATCTTGTTAATAGGTTAGTCCCAAAAAATGTATAAAAGTGATATAAAGTAGATGCAAAACATGTAGCAATTGGTATAAAACAAGCATGGAACATCAAAAATTATAGATACGTTTGAGACGTATCAGCATCCCCAAGCTTAGTTCCTACTCGTCCTCGAGTAGGTAAACGATAAAAACAAAATAATTTTTGAGGTGACATGCTACCATCATAATCTTGATCATATAATATTGCAAGGCACATGTAAATGAATGAAGTGATCCAAGTCAATGGTCTATAATTTGCTACCAAATAGATAATGAGTAAACAATGAATCACACAAGCTAAACGTTTTCATGAATAGTACTTTCGAGACAAGCATCAAACAGTTTTGCATAAGTGTTAACTCATAAAGCAATAGTTCTAATAAAAGGTATTTAATCAACACAAAGGAAGAATTAAGTTTCAGCATTTGCTTCAACTTTCAACATATTTATCTCATGGATATTGTCAACACAAAGTAGTATAACAAGTCCAATACGTTGCATATAACGCATGTTGTAACAAAGTTGACACTAGTGTTTGCTTGTGGAAGACAGAAAGAATAGGAAAACTGACTCAACATAAAAGTAAAAGAAAGGCCCTTCGCAGAGGGAAGCAGGGATTAAGTCATGTGCTAGAGCTTTTAGGTTTTTGAAAGCATATAGAGATTGCATAAAATATTTGATACTCCTCCCAACCTTGCTAACACAAGCCATGGCTAACCGAATCCTCGGTGCCTTCCATCAATCACATACCATGAGGAGTATCTATTTTTGAGAGTGTTTGTTAATTGTCAACGAATGGTAGCGGGTGAGAACAGTATTCTACCTGTCAAACGGACTTTTAAGAGCGGCTCCCATGAAGGACGTTATTTCTACCAGCAAGGCAGATCATCCCTCTTTCTCTTTGGTTTACACACATTCAGGTATTTCACTGTTTGTCATTGCTTACTGATGAATCAGGGCAAAAGTGTGAAGAGAATTAATTGGTTAAAGTTGTAATTAATTGGGACTGGCACCCCGTTGCCAGCTCTTTTTGCAAGTTATTGGATAAGCGGATGTATATGCCACTAGTCCAGGTGTAAAAGTCCATTCAAAAATAGAATAAAGAATAACCACACTAATTCCTCATGAGCTAGTAAACATTGACACAAAAAGGGAATAATAACATTTTGAATAATTTAAAGGTAGCACATGAAAAATTTACTTGGAGTGGCAAGGAAATACCACATATAGGTAGTTATGGTGGACACAAATGGCATGGATTTTGGCTCAAGGATTTGGATGCACGAGAAGCATTCCCTCTCAGTACAGAGTTTAGGCTAGCAAGGTTTATGTAAGCAAACAAGAATATCAACCCGTACACCAAGTTTTATATGACAAACATATTGCAAACGTTATAAGACTTCATACCGTCTTCCTTGTTAACCAAACCCTGTTATTAGAAAATATCTAGACCTTAGAGATACCACCGATGCAAACCAAATTTTCAACAAGCTTTACGGTAGTTCTTCACTAATAGGCTTAACTCATGTGATGCACAATTTAATCATGATCTACTTGTTAACTCAAAACAATTGACAAGCATCAAGTTATCCAAATTAGTGATCTACAAGATTAAGCAAGTTTTTCCTTATACCAATTACCACATGCAACATTTTCTGAACCAACCAAACACCAATCAATTTATTTAATCATCTCCAAACAAATATAAGTGAAGCAAGAGAGTACTTTCTACAAAAGAAAGCTAATAGCTCTGACAAGAGATACATGAAAACAAGAGCTAAAAGCTGAACAGCGCTAGATATGAATACTCAACAAATATAAGTGAAGAATAGGAGTATTCTCATGAAAAAGCGGAGCGTGTCTCTCTCCCAATCAAGAATGCTAGGGTCCAGTCAAGCTTTATTGAAAATAAAAGTGCAATACTGAAAATAAAAGCACACAGACGCTCCAAGAAAAGCACATATGATGTGAAAGAATTAAAATATAGTTTCACTAGAGATGACCTGATAATTTTGACGATGAAGAAGGGGATGCCTTGGGCATCCCCAAGCTTAGACGCTTGAGTCTTCTTGAAATATGCTGGGGAGATCCATGGGAGCCTCCCCAAGCTTAAGCTCTTCACTCTTCTTGATCCTATTATATCATCCTTCTCTCTTGACCTTGAAAACTTCCGTCACACCAAACTCAAAGTAGATCTCATTAGAGGGTTAGTGCATAATCAAAAACTCACATGTTCTATAAAGACGCAATATGACTTGTTACTTTAAACATTAGCTACAGCCACTGATGTTATGTGAAGCTCTTCCACCCAAAAAAGAATTTCACTCAACACTAGTAAAAGAGAGAATGCAAAATAAAAAGGCATAATCTGTCTAAAACAGAACAGTCCGCAAAGACGAATTTTTTCGAGGCACTTACGACGCTCAGATCGAAAAACTTTGAACTAATGAAAGATTCAGACATTCATAAAGATTACGCACAAATTTTTTCAGATTTAATTAACAATCTGGTGATTTTAGGAATTTCGTACAGTGAACAGCAAAAATCTGTTTCTGCGCAGCAATCAAAATTAATCATCGTCTTAACATTAGAGGCTACTCTTGGCACAACAATGCGAGAAAATAAAGATACAAAGGAGTTGCTACAGAAGTAAACATCCTCCTTGACTAATACTAAAAATAAAAGATAATGGGTTGCCTCCCAAAAGCGCTTTCTTTTAATGCCTTTTAGCTAGGCTAGAAGATTTTAATGATGCTCTCATAAGAATAAGAGTTGAAAAACAAAAGAGAGCATCAAGAGGCAAATATCAAACACATTTAAGTCTAACCCACTTCCTATGCAAAGGAATCTTGTAACAAAATAAATTATTGAAGCATAAAGCAACTAGCATAGAAAGATGAAACAAATATAGCTTCAAAACTTTCAACATAAAGAGAGGCGTTTTAGTAACTTGAAAACTTTTACAACCATATTTTCCTCTCTCATAATAACTTTCAGTAGCATCATGAACAAACTCAATAATATAACTATACATAAAGCATGCTTTTCATGATCTACAAACACATAATTTTTATTAAGCTAAAAAACAGTAGGGTTATCAAACCCACTTTTGACAATAGCAGTATAATTAATATCATTAGGCAATATAGGACCATCATCAAGAGCATTATCATATATAACATTAGGGAGCACATTTTTACTTTCTGCAATTTCCTCTTTTACTTGAGTCAAGGAGGATGTTACTTCAAATTTATCAAAAAAGATATTTCATTAGAATCATGACATTCAACAATATAGCATTCTTCCTCCTTAGGTAGGCATGGAGGGTAATTATATAATGTAAGAGTTAAAGAGTTACTGTCATTAGAAGGTAGATCCTCCTTTTGTTCATCACTCTCTTCCTCTTTTTCATCAAATGAGCTTTCAGCTTCAGCAATTTCTTCTTCCACATTTTCCTGCAAGGCATTAGTCTCTTCTTTATGAGGAAAAATCCTCTTGATATGTTCAGTAATATAAGAGTTTTCATCCTTATAGTTATCAAAACAATATTTAAGTATAGCAAGACTTTCAGATTTATAAGGGGCATCAATTTTATGCTAAAGATAAGAACTAATTTCAAGTGCACCCTTAAAGACAATAAATTCTTCCATCCTTTCTACCTCATAAGCATTATAGTAACATTTAACATAAGAAGCTAAGTGTTTAGACTTCCTATGACAATCAGATTCATTAAAGCAAAAAGATTTGCCAAATATATAGCATAAATTTCTAGCATATTCCTCTAGTTGATTTAACAATTTCCATAAGTACATCCCTTTTTGTGACAAGCGGTAATTCCTATAATATCTTCGTTCATCTTCCGTGGACCCACCTTGCCAACAAGATCTAGTTTCATAGAGATAAGCCATTGATAGCAAATAAACAACTAGACATAATAACAAACCGAAATAAACTAAATGCAAGAAACTAATTTTTTTTTGTTTTTGAAAATTAAAAGCAAACAAGATAAAATAAAATAAACTAAGCAAGACAAAAACAAAGTAAAGAAATTGGAAGCGTTAAACTCTCCTTACAGAAGACTGCTGTCTCCCCGGCAATGGCGCCAGAAAAAGATGCTGGCGCCTGGTTGACGGGAGAGTATTTGAGGATGATGATGATGGTGATGATGAGTACTTCCCCAGCAACGTCACCAGAAAAAGGTTGCTTGTTGGCATGAATCACACGTTCGTTGGGAGACCCCAAGAGGAAGGTATGATGCAGTTCAGCAGCAAGTTTTCCCTCAGAAAGAAACCAAGGTTATAGAACCAGTAGGAGCAGCAACTCTTTAGAAGGTTGTTGGTGGCTCGCGCGGCGCAACACGATCACCAACGTGGAATCTGCACACAACACAATCAAACTACTTCGCCCCAACGAAATAATGAGGTTGTCAATCTCACCGGCTTGCTGAAAACAAAGGATTAAACGTATGGTGTGGAAAATGAGTATTAAATTGCAGAGAATGAAAAAGGAACAGTTTGCAGTTTGTGGTGGTTTAATCAGTGTAAAAGAATGGACCGGGATCCACAGTTCACTAGTGGTGTCTCCATAAAAGATAACTAACATATAACTAACATGTTGGGTGAACAAATTACAGCTGGGCAATTGACAAATAGTGAGCGCATGACAATGCATATATATGACATGATGATTACTATGATATTTAATTGGGCATTACGACATAATACATAGACCGTCATCCAACAGCGTCTATGACTAATAATCCACCGCCGGGTTGTCATCCGAGTTCCCCGTTGGTATTAAGTTGCAAGCAACGGATAATTGCATTAGTAAAGTGTGTAATGTAAACAAATACATATGACCGTGGACATATCATTGTTAGGTTATCCCTAGTGGCAACAGCACATCCGCAACCTTAGAAGTTGCTGTCACTCTCCCAGATTACCGGAGGCATGAACCCACTATCTAGCATAAATACTCTCTCTTGGAGTTATAAGCATCTACTTGGCCAAAGCATCTACGAGTAACGGAAAGCATGCAAGATCTTAAATAACATAGGGCATAGATTGATAATCAACTTGACATAGTATTCAATATTCATCGGATCCCAGCAAACACAACATGTAGCATTACAATAATATGATCTTGATCATGTAGGGCAGCTCACAAGAGCTAAACATGATGGCACAAATTGGAGAGACAACCATCTAGCTACTGCTATGGACCCGTAGTCCAAGGATGAACTACTCACGCATCACTCCGGAGGCAGGCATGGCGATGTAGAAGCCTCCGGTGATGATCCCCTCTCAGCAGGGTGCCGGGAAGAGGTTCTGGACCCTTCCGAGCTAGGGTTGACGGCGGCGGCGTCTCTGGAACTTTTCGTGGATATTGGCTCAGACACTTAGGGTTTTCGCGTCGGGGGGGGGGGGGGAATTAGTAGGCGAAAGGGCGACGGCTGACGACCCCCGAGGGGCCCACACCACCCTAGGGCGCTCCAGGGGTGGCCTGCACCCTAGTGGCGTGTGGGGCCCTCCTGGCTCTCCTCTGCTGCTCCTTTGGTCCGTCAGGTGTGTTTTGGTAAAATAGGGATCCCGTGAAGTTTCGTCCAATTCCGAGAATATTTAAAGACTAGCTTTTCTGGAATACAAAAATAGCAGAAAATAGGAACTGGCACTTCGGCATCTTGTTAATAGGTTAGTCCCAAAAAATGTATAAAAGGGATATAAAGTAGATGCAAAACATGTAGCAATTGGTATAAAACAAGCATGTAACATCAAAAATTATAGATACGTTTGAGACGTATCAGTCATCCAAGTCATTTTGGTGTCCTCCTCATCTCCAAGCACAAGTGTGGCAAAGAACTGTTGGACCATCTCAATATCATAATTTTGTTGGATGGAAATGAGGTGCTCAAGACCGATCTTCCTAGCAACCCATATTGCTTCTTGAAAGTAAGTCTTCTTGGCCAACACTTCAAAATCAGCGGTTTTTGGGGCACACAAGAGCTTTTGGGTCCAAATTTGCATAGAGTTCCTTCATAATGAGCTCTTGCTCCCTTCTCCAAAAGTGACCATCGGTTGAATTGTTGGGCATGTCATAGAAATTCTGTGCCCTCATGGATCGGAACTCCTCCTTGTTCAAGTCCTTCAAAGTGGTGATGTTGTCAAACTTAGCCTTCTTGGCCCTTCTTCTCGAAGGAGGGTAGCCTCTTGCCTAGCCCGATTAGCCTCAGCAGCCTTTTGCTTCTTTAGGTCACCACGCTGCACATGCTTGTCCTCCTCTTCATTATAGACCAAGTAGTCTCTACCTTGAAGCTTCTTCTTCGGTTTCTTGATGTTTGAGGATGAGGAAGAGGCACCGGGTACTGCTTGGTAGCTGTGAAACAGGAGTAGATAGATAGCATTGAGATAAGCATACATGTCCATGGAACAAAGAGAGAAACGTTGGAGAAAAGTTTTCATCAGACATGATCTAGACCGGAGTTTCCGGTCTCAGGGGGCGAAACTCCGGCCACACCGGAGTCTCCGGTCAGGGGACCGGAGTCTCCGGCCTGAGACTTGGAACTTCCAATCTAGGTCAAATTTGAAGGAAAAATTCACACCAACAATTTCCTAGAGTGTACATTGCCATCCTAAAGGTTCTACACCAAGAATTTCAACAAGAACTACTCTCAAAACTAGATCTAGGAAGAACCTAGAGGAAGAGAGAGAGAGGTACCCTTGTCCTTCATGGTGAGATTCAAACGGAGGGGAGGAAGATCCCCGACGCTTGGTAGGTGGAGGAGCCGGTGGCACGGCGGATTCCGGCGGGGAGAGCAGCCGGAGGCGATCTTGGAGCGAAGGCGGCGACTGGGGAGAGTTGGGGACGGGGGTGTATGAGGAGTTGTGTTCACAGCTCCCCACCCCGTGCCCTTAAGGAACCCAGCGAAAACCGAGTCCGGAGTCTCCGGCCTAAACACCGGAGTCTCCGGCCGAGCCGGAGTTTTCCAGGTTTAGGGCGGAGACTCTGGACAGACCGGAGTCTCCGGTGCTACACACCGGAGTCTCCGGACCCAAAGGCTCCAAAAATGCCAGAATTTTGTGTGGGACATGTATGTTGCAAGAGGAGCATGTTTTTAGGTAGGAAAGGCTTAGGATGAGAACAAAGTCACTGATGGTGGGATACACACTTGGAAGTTGCAAGATGCAAATAAATAAAAGCCAATTCCAAGTGTTTCTCCCAACACAAATAAAAGGTCTAGGAAACCCAAAAAATCCAATAAGCCCAAATAAGATCCAACTCCTCACAAAGAGGAGGGCGGTGGCCTAGGCCACCATGTATGAGTGTGGGTGACACCGCGAAGATGTATCTTGGGTTCACACCACACTCGTCATTTAAGCTCACAATTCATGAATGAAAATAGAGAAGCAAATGAATCTTACTATCGGCATAATGGGGGGAGGGATAGTCCAATGGATTAGGACCGCACTCCCCCTATGTCCATGCCTACACCTAAACCAAATAATAGTCAAAATATAGGTGTGTATGCAAGATGGTCAAGTCAAGCTCCTAGAATCCACGATATTTAGCTCATGCCTCAAGAAGGTGAATCTTGCTTCATCAAGTGGCTTCGTGAAAATGTCGGCAAGTTGATCTTTGGTTGGAATATAGCCAAGCTCAATATCACCACGAGCAATATGATCCCGAATAAAATGATGACGAATCTCAATATGCTTCGTTCTTGAGTGTTGCACCGGATTGTGGCCAATCTTGATAGCACTTTCATTGTCACACAAAAGAGGCACTTTGTCACAATTGACACCGTATTCCTTTAAAGTTTGCCTCATCCATAACAATTGAGTGCATGCACTAGCGGCCGCCACATACTCGGCTTCGGCGGAGGATAGAGATATGCAATTTTGCTTCTTAGAAGACCAACTCACCAAGGACCTACCAAGAAATTGGCATGCCCCGGAAGTTGATTTCCTATCATCCTTGCAACCGGCCCAATCCGAATCCGTGTACCCGGCAAGAGAGAAATTAGTGCCCTTTGGGTACCACAAACCAAACCTTGGGGTATCAACCAAATATCGAAGGATTCTATTGACCGCCACCATGTGGCTTTCTTTAGGAGCGGCTTGATACCTTGCACACACCCCTACACTCAACACAATATCGGGTCTAGATGCACAAAGATAAAGCAAAGAACCAATCATAGAGCGATAAAGTTTTTGATCAACATCGATACCGTCGGGTTAAGTTCAAGATGGCATTTGGTGTCCATGGGAAACCGCTTCCCTTAGCATTGTGCATATTGAACCTCTTGAGCATGTCTTGGGTATATTTGGTTTGAGAGATGAAAGTCCCTTCATTCAATTGCTTGATCTCAAAACCGAGAAAGAACTTCAATTCGCCCATCATAGACATCTCGAACCTATCGGTCATAAGCTTTGAAAATTCATCATTGAAAGCTTTGTTAGATGAGCCAAATATAATATCATCAACATAAAGTTGGCATATGAAAAGCTCCCCTTTGACCCTCTTGGTAAAGAGAGTGGGATCGATTTGCCCCAATTCAAATCCACGGTCTAGCAATAGCTCTCTTAGGTGCTCATACCAAGCACGAGGTGCTTGTTTGAGACCATAGAGCGCCTTATCAAGCTTGTAGACATGGTTAGGGAATTTAGGGTCCTCGAAACCCGGTGGTTGCTTAACATATACCAACTCCTTTAAAGGACCATTAAGAAAGCACTTTTCACATCCATTTGTTGCAATTTAAAGTTATGATGTGATGCATATGCAAGAAGGATACGGATGGACTCAAGGCGAGCCACGGGTGCATAAGTCTCTCCAAAATCAATGCCTTCAACTTGAGAGTACCCTTGTGCAACCAATCTTGCCTTGTTCCTCACAACCATTCCACTCATCTTGCTTGTTCTTGAATATCCACTTTGTGCCTATAACATTGCGGCAATCTTTTGGCTTCTCAACTAGATTCCACACTTTGTTGCGCTTGAAGTTATTGAGTTCATCATGCATAGCTTCTAACCAATCCGGATCTTCAAGAGCTTCAAACACTTTCTTTGGTTCCACCATGGAAATATGAGCTTGATGTTCACTAAAGTTTGCCAATTGCCTTCTTGTGGTAACACCTCTCTTGTGGTCACCAAGGATGTTTTCTAGACGGTGACTCTTTATTTAAAGTCCTTTTCAACTCTTGCTTTACGACGGGCTTCGATATCTCTATTGCATCTTGGAGGTATCTCTTGATCATCTTGATCATTTGAGTCCCCGTCTTGACCGGAATGTTGACCTTGATCATCTTGAAGCACATCTTCAACAATGAGAGGGTTGATCTTGGTCATGACCTTGGCTAGCATCAACAATAGGAGAACTTGGTTCTTGCATAGCAACTTGGTCAACATGAGGAGGGTCTTGAACTTGTTCTTGGGTGGTGCATCATTTGCTTCCATGATAGGCGCCGTTTCAACTTGTGATGAAGAGGCCTCCACTTGAATGGAGCTTGGACTTGCTTGAGGAGACTCGTAATGAATCTCAACGGGACGATGGAAACCAATGCCCATTCTTCTTATAGCATCTTGAGGCTCTTCATTATCTACATCACAAACATGAAATTGCGCCACTTGGGAGCCGTCATTCTCATCGAACCTCACATCACAAGATTCTATGACTTTCCCAACGGTTTTGTCATAGACTCTATAGGTGTGAGATTCGGCACCGTACCCAACAAAAACACCCTCTAAAGCTTTAGATTCAAATTTAGACAAACGAACACTTTTGTTCTTATAGAAACACTTACAACCAAATACTCGGTAGTAGGAGACATTGGGCTTGTTGCCGGTGAGCATCTCATAAGATGTAAACTTCTTGCCAACCGAAAGAATAGCCGGTTAGATGAATGACACGCCGTGGAGATAGCCTCGGCCCATAAGAATAGCGGAGACTTAAACTCCGCCAACATAGACCTTGCCATATCCATGAGAGTCCGGTTCTTCCTTTCGGCTACACCATTTTGTTGAGGGGTATATGCAGCGGAATATTGATGACGAATCCCCTCTTCACTAAGAAACTCATTTAAGGTGTAGTTCTTGAACTCGGAGCCATTATCACTCCTAATGACCAATATAGGGACATTGTGTTGGCGTTGAACTTCATTGGAAAAGTCGATGACGGCTTGTTGGGTCTCATCCTTCGTCTTGAAGAAATAAACCCAAGTAAATCTTGAATAGTCATCAACAATCACCAAACAATATTTCTTCCCACCAAGACTAGGTTGAGGCACGGCACCAAAGAGATCAACATGAAGAAGTTCCAATATCCTCTTTGATGAAATGATGGTCTTGCTTGGATGGGGAGAATCATGCATCTTTCCTTCAACACAAGCCCTACAAAGACGATCTCTAGAAAAAGAAACATTGTCTTTTAGTCCAAGAATGTGGCCACCCTTGTGAAGACTTTGCAAAGTTCTCATGTTGACATGGGACAAGCGGCGATGCCACAACCATCCCACGTCGGCCTTTCCGAATAGGCATATTGCTTGAGTGTTGGTAGACCCCGAAAAGTCCACCACGAACAACTCATTTTCAACATACCCAACGAACATGACCTTTAGAGTCTTGCTCCTCAAGAGTACCACCATATCAATAGTAAAATGGACATCAAAATTCATCTTATTAAGTGCACGAACGGACATAAGATTGTAACCGAGGGACTCGACAAGCATGACATTTACAAGGGTGATATCCTTTGCAACTACCACCTTGCCGAGACCCGTTACCTCCGCTTTTGATTTATCACCATAGGAGACGGATGCTTGATTTATATTTGGTCCCAACTCCGTCATGATCTCTTGCTTCCGGTCATATGACTAGTGCATCCACTATCAACCACCCATTTAGACCCACCGGAAGCATAGTCCTACAAGAAATCATTGCTTGGTTTTAGGTACCCATTTCTCAATGGGTCCTCTTTTGTTAGCAACAAGGGTCTTAGGAACCCAAATAGTAAGCAATGTAACCATCATAAGGACCAACATATTTTGCATAAACATCCCATAATAATCAACATAAAGAATGTAGTTGGGATTGTTATGCCCCGCAAAGTCACTACGAGTGGTCTTGCCCCTAGTGGCATTACCACCCGCAATGGAGTCTTGGCTTGTGCGGGCTTGGCATTGGTGTTGCTCTTCTTCTTCTTTGCCTTGGCCACATAACCAAGGCCCTCCTTCCCTTTGTGTGGCTTTTGCTCAAAAATTTGAGCAACAACCTTTTCTTTACCTTTAGGAATAGAGGTCTTGGCACTAGTGGCCTTGGCAAGCTCAACCTTCAACCTAGCATTTTCCTCAATAACATTTGCATGATCACAAGAGGGAGTAGAGGTGCTAGGTGAGTTAGATTTAGAAAGTTGAGTTTGAAGTTGCTCATGAGACTTGACTAGAAGAGAGTGGGTACTTTCCAAGGCCTTGTGAGCCTTGTTAAGTTTCTCCACATCCTCAAGGAGTCTAGCATTAGCAACCACAAACTCGGCTTTCTCCTTTTTAATCACTTTATATTTAGCAAAGACATGATCTCTATCCTTAATGATTTTAGCAATTATTTCATCATTTTTATCATCAAGAGACTCAATTCTTTCCTCAAGAGAGGTTCTATATTCACTCTCTTCTTCAAGAGAAGCATTCAAGGATTCTATGGAAGCATTCAAGGATGCTATGGTGAGAGAATCCTCTCTCTCAATTTTTCCCTTGTCATCAAGGATTTCTTCGGCCGCATCAAGTTGTCTCAAGAGAGACTCAACATATGCCTTAGTTTCACCTTGCAAGTTAGCCACAATAGTATCGGAAGCAACAAGTTCTTTCTTAATCACAAGACTAGTTTTATCATCTATTTCATGCATAGTCTTGGGAGTAGAAGATGATACCTCGGTGACGGAGCCATGAGGCAACGAGCGGTGTTGATGGAGAGGTTCTCATTGGGGGATTCGAAGAGAGAAGGAGGTGGAGTTGATACAATGGCCAAAGCGGCCACCTCACGAGTGGGTTCTTCTTCTTCTTCGGAATCCTCGGAAGGATACTCTTCTTGAGTCATCAACACAATTCTTGGTGCTTTCTTGAAGAATGGCTTCCTCTTGACAAAAGGCTTCTTTTGTATCATGTTTGATTCGCCCTTGAGGACAAGCCTTCCACCGTTTTGCTCTCTATTCTCATAGGACAATCTTGATGAAGTGATGCTTGTTATGACAATTGTAGCAAGTCTTTATCCTATTAGCAAACTCCTTCTTCCCACTTGGATTGTTTGTTCGATCAAGTTGAGCCTTTGCCTTGGCCGGGTCATTCCAAAATGTCCTTGTTGCAAGAGCTATGTGACCATGGAGGGCTGTTCAAGTTCATCGGGAGGAAGGTTGTTCGGGCATGCTTCAACTTCATCATGTTCATCAAGGCACACAACCTTGGCCTTCAAAGCAAGAGAGGGACCTTGCTTCATTCCCATGGCCCTAGCACGGTTGTCTAGAGCATTCTTGGTGGCAACCTTGGAGGCTTGCATCTCTTGCATAACTTCATTGGATGTCATCTCAAGGTAGTTGAATTTTCCTTGAATGGCCTTCAAGTCAACGGGCTCGAAGGGCATGAGAGCATTCACATACTTCCTCTTGATCCAAGCATCATCCACATAGGTTGCCCCAACATTATGAAAGGCTTGGCAAGAATGTTGAGTCTTCCATACATCTCTCATGAGTTTCACTATCAAGCATGTAGAAACCTTCGGCTCATTGCTCAAGCATCAATCTATTCCTCTTCATGCTTTCATTTCCAAGAAATGCCACCTCAAGGCACTCCAAGCTTCTTTGGCGGTGGAGACGTTTTGAATGTGATGAAGACCACTTTCTCCAACGGCAAGTTCAATCATGTGGAGAGCGGAAGCATTGAGTTGTTTCTCGGCCACCTCTCTTCTTGTCAAGTTGTTAGGATTCACGGCCTTGTATCCCTCTTGAATGATCCTCCAAAGCTCGATAGAGGAACTGTTGATATGAGATTTCATTAAGTGTTGCCAAGTAGCAAAAGCCAATGCATTAAGTTTAGGAGGTGGACCCAAAGGGTTTATGCGAGTATGATGGATAGGTGGGTCGGGAGAGTACACAAAGGGAACCCCATGGTACTCCGGCTTCCCACCTTCGGGAGTGGTGGAAGATTTCTTAGGGTCGGTTTCTTTATCTTCAACCCCTTTCTTTTCCTCTTTTCCCTCCTCGGTATCACCGTCATGGGAGGTAGCGGAGTCATCTAGTGGGGTGGTCTCCTTAGGAACCTTGCCACTTGCGAGTTGTGTGATCAACTCACGCATCTCGGCAAATTTGGTATCCATGGACGATATCAAAGATGTCTCCATCAATTTGAGATCGGCCATGGATGCCGTAGTGGCTTGGTCATCCAGGGATCACCATCACTTCGTGTCATACTTCTCTTAGGCGGTTAAGCCCAACAAGAGAGCCGAGGCTCTGATACCAATTGAAAGGATCGTATGACACCTAGAGGGGGGGGGGTGAATAGGTGCTACTTCAATTTTAGTACTTTTTAAATTAGGCTTGACACAAAAGGTAAATTCTCTAGATATGCAACTATGGTGAATTTACCTATATGACAAGCTAGCAACTAAACAAGGTACACTAAGTAAAGACGGTAAACAAGGATAGAAGTAACCGAAGTGAAAGCACGCGGAGACACGGATGTAATCCCGAGTTCCTCCTTTTTAGGGGAGTACGTCTCGTTGGAGAGGTGTGAGCTACCACGAAGGTCAAAACTCAACCGCCACAAAGGCGGACGCACCTTCTTCTCCGATGAACCGCACCACAAAGGTTTGGTTCACCTTCCACTATCGGAATCCTTCAAGGCGGAATCCGGAGCCCTTACAACAACGATCCGGGGCACAACCCACAAGAGGATTGGGGGCTCCCGAACAGCTACAAATCTGTCACAAAGACAACAAGTGAGTACAATAAGAAGCTAGGTTTTCCTAATGGAAATCCTAGCCAAGGGGCCCTCAAGTGAATGAGGGGGAAATGAAGAACGGCTTGGTGAAGATGTAGATCCGGGCCTTCTCCTTCAATCCTCCAAGATCAACGAGTTTGGGTGGAGGGATTGGGAGATCTAGTGATTCTTGAGCTTGCAATAATGGAGACTTCAAGTTTGGGCGAGCTAGCTGGCTGGAGGTAGGTGGAGGGGTATTTATACCCCTCCAGAAAAACTAGCCGTTTTCAGTCCACTTGGGCCGGAGACTCCGCACTGGAAGTCCGGAGACTCCGGGCTGACCGGAGACTCCGGGGGCACTCCGGGGTCACTCCGGACCCTATACCGCAGCTGCCGTCGAGTGAGCCACTTTGCTTCAAAGCTCTCTGGGGGCGGAGACTCCGGACCGGAGGTGCGGAGACTCGGGCGGGCGGAGACTCCGGGTAACTCCGGACCCCTATACCGTAGCTGCCGTCGAGTGTGTCACATTGCTTCAAAGCCTGAGAGGCCGGAGACTCCGGCCCCTGAGCCCCTGAGGACCGGAGACTCCGGACTGGGCAGGCAGATGCAGACTTCCTTTTTCCTGTCAAGTGTTTCGATGCAACGTGCAAATATTTCTTTTGATTCCTGCACCACTTAACATCACATTAAATATATCCTAGTGTTGTTGCCTAACACACAAAAACTAGGGGATATAAAATATGCCCTTTCACTATTCTAAACTAGGAGAAAACTGTTATGATACTGAACCTCATGCATTTTCGAGCATCTTATCCCATCTTAAAGTTGGTTTATTCGGCAACAACGAATATTACACATTATAGGGATTTCGACAAAGCAAATTTATTCATGATTTTTTAAATATTATTTTTATATAGAAATTTCAGTAATATTGCGTGAAAATATTTATTTTCAAATATATTGGAGAAACCGAAATGTACTTTTTGGTTTGGCCCAATATTAGAGAAATTTCTATATAAAAAATAAAATTTAAAAAAAATTCTTTATTCATTACTAAAGCTGAAATTAGTAGGAGTACTATTATGAAAAATTGAGACCTCGTGCTTGAGGACGTAGTTTTCCAATAATAAAAAGCATGTGTCGTATAACAATTGTACTAAACATAGTATATAAATAAACTATCTAAATAATCTTTAGATCCATCTAAGATTTGATTCCGAGTAAAAAAATAGATATAAGGAATCTCAGCCCCATATGTTACTATAATGAAGGAGATCGAGAGAAGAATACATGATTTTTCTGAAGTGCAACAGTTTTGAAGAAAGAGAGCTTAATGTAGAGGCGCATAATTTAGATAGGATACCTATAGTGGGAGTAACTTAGCTAGTAACATAGATGCCACCTAAGTGAAAAATCTGACGATGCTACCTAAATTTATGTGTATATTACTATTTTTTATTACGAGTGTATATTACTTTTTTTTTGACATGACGAGTGTATATTAGTACTAGTTAAAGTTACTCCCCACTATGACTAGTCTGGGAAGTTTTATAACTTTGCAAACCGGCCATCATCTGTGGCTTGGTCAATCTCCTGGTCCTACCTCTGTACCCTGAACATTATTATTTCCTACTAATAAATAAGCTAATTTTATTTAAATAATACACGAAAATTATTTAATTCCAGAAATAATACGCGTTTTATTTTTTTTGCAAAAATAGGATCCCGTCGTCTTTGTCAACGACGACATTGGCATGTCGTCATTGGCGAAGACGACAGGTGCCTTGTCGTCCTTGGCGAAAACGACAGGTGCCTTGTCGTCTTTGGCGAAGACGACTAGTGGCGTGACTGCACAAATACACGCCACTCGTAATACTACTAGTGGCGTGCACCCACACATACACGCCACTAGAAACAGCCCAGCAGCTGCCTCTCGTCAGTCCTGTCGGCTTCGCCAAGGACGACGGGATCCTATTTTTGCAAAAAAAAAAAAAAACGCGTATTATTTCTGGAATTTAATTAATTTAGTCTATTATTTTAAAAAATTAGCAATAAATAAAGGGATGATCTTATGCTAAAAAAAAAGCAGGTAGCAAGGAAGAGTGTAACAGTTGCAGACTTGCAGTCGGGCCGCTTTCGGACGCAGTTCGGGCCAGCCACGGCAACATCGAGCCCCTTTCCGCTCGACTCACCAGCCGCCGGCGCGCCATGCGGCCGCAACACCGCCACCGCCGCCGCCGCGTTCGCTTCCCGCGGTCCAGGACCCTTCCCCGCCCTGATCCGCCGGCCACACGCCGGGCCGGCACAGCGTGAGGCCGACCGAGCGAGCTCGGCCGCCGCATGCATCTGTACTCCGGCAGAAATAGCGGCGACAAGGCGACGAGCAGTAGCAGCAGTGCAGCGGCTGTAGGCGGTCACACCCCCACATCGTTCAGATTCCAGATTTCAGAATTTCATAGTTCCCCATCGTGAGTCTAGTAAGAGACACAGAGTACTTCTTCAATCTTATTTTATGATTTCCCCAATTGAGATTAGAGGATGGTCCTTATAACTATTTAATTTGTTGATGTGTAGGTCAACAAATGAAGAATAAAAAATGACAAGCTTTTACATTGTGTTTGGATGTTGGAAAGATGGGCTCGGAATTGGAAATCTGGAATTTCTGGGTTGATTCCGCTGTTTGGGTTGGTCAAGGAATTGACGTGTGGAAATGCGAGCGAATTCCCAGCGAGTCCCCGCGCTCGCGTCCCACCCGGTCTCACGATTCCCAGGTCCTTAGCTCGGAAAGGCACGGAATCGTTTGCCCTCCACCTCGCGCTCGAGGAAACAGCGCGCTCGCCCTCGCGCTCGAGGAAGAAACGGCGGCGGCGGCATCAGCATGCTCCCTCCTCTCTCCCCCCCCCCCCCCCCCCCCCTACCCTGCCATTCTGTACTGCTCGCCGTCCTCTTCCCCGCCATCCTCTCCCTCCCGCCATCCCTTCAAGAAGCTAGACACGGTCCAGATCGAGGAGGCGACGGGGATGTGCCTGGCCGTGGTGGATTCCGCGGCCACGTTCGGGTGGGTCTCCCAGCGCACGCGGCCGGATCCGGCAGATGCACCCTGGGCTGCAGCTCTCCTTTGTCGACGCGCTCTTCGCCGACGGCCAGCTGCAGGACTGGTCCGGTGACGTCTGAATTCAGTGCATCCGATTCCTGTAGCTGAATCAGTTCATATGCTCGGCAGAGCTGAATCAATCATGTGTTGATTGTTCGTAGCTGTGAGCTCTCAGATGGGAGTACACAATCATGTGTTGATTGTTCGTAGCTGTTGGCTCTCAGATTAATGTATTTTCCGTCGGGGAGTACATAGTGACCGTTTACAAGTAAAAATATTTCAGTTTTGGCAAGTGTAGAGTTTCCAAGATATCCGTCGGGTAGTGCATAGTCTTGTTTAGAATATTTTAATGTTATGTGTGCAAAATAATATGTCAATATTCAAATATACAAATACTTTTTTCATACATATACAAACAGGAATTGACATTGTGTGCTACTCTTTGATTCCAACCGTAAATTCCATTCACAACCAAACAATAGAATTCGAATTGGAGCCCATTTCCTTTCCATCTTGGAAATGGAATTGCTAGTCCAATTCAATTCCCTACAACCTTTCCTACATCCAAACACAGTGTTAAACATATGTGGGATATAGCTTCAAAGACACCGAGGATTACTCTGACGGTCTGACCACAACACCGGTGCAGATATCTATCGATCTTGAAACCCAAGATGAAAATGTGAGCAATTCTCCTCATGTATCTTAATTATCGTAAATGTAGGCACCACTATGATCGTTGGAAGTGCTATGTTAAATATTATGGCATATGTATATACATATAATCATTCGTTAGTTCTATTTTTCTAGCTAGATAGGGCCCATTTTAGAGTTTGGCACAGCGCCCCAGATTTTGCGGGCATGGCCACTTATATACATGGTGAGTGGGTGTTCTGTGGAGGCACATCTCTCCCAACAAACGTCTATTGGAAAACATCATTTCCCATATAATTAATCACATGTGTTTTTTTTCCCAATAATTATGACTATCCTTACAGTCATGCAGTTGCTGCTCAATTCTCATGACTGGTTTAATTTCCAGATTGGTTTATACTTCTTTTTAAGTTTACTTGATCAATGTCTGTCTGACACTGAATTGTCATAATCATACAATAAAAATTCACAAACATCTGAAACAGAACGATGCAGTCATTTCACATGTCATGCTTTTAGACACTAGCATTTTTAAAAAACGAAATAAAATCATGGCCCTACGCAGTTGTTGGAGGAAATCGGATGGCCCGGATTGAGAACGTTCACAGTCATGGTTGCCTTGATGGAAGGCCCTAAGGATAAACAGGAAAATGAAAGCTTCAATAACTACTGATACTAGACTATCCCTTGCCGGAGCCCCGCAAATTCAACAGCGTACACGACACATCACATCAGATGTCCTTCGTCAACGCAACACGGCTATGGTAGTACTAACTCTAACGATTCCAACAAATGACTAAATATATGCAAGGCATGGCAGGTGGGAAAATAGAACAAAGCTTGTGCACAAAATTCTTGTAACATCGTGGTAATACAAACAAGATTGACTACACGACATCACACTTCACAGTGAGGATAGTCTCCAAGACACCTCATCTACTTGCCGGGGACGAAGTTGGTGGCGAATGCCCATGCGTTCTTGTTCACAGGGTCGGCGATGTGGTCAGCGAGGTTCTCTAATGGGCCCTTGCCGGCGACGATGGCTTGAACAAAGAAGCCGAACATTGAGAACATGGCGAGGCGACCATTCTTGAGTTCCATCACCTTTAGCTCGGCGAACGCCTCGGGATCGTCGGCAAGACCGAGAGGGTCGAAGCTGCCGCCCGGGTAGAGCGGGTCAATGATCTCACCAAGTGGGCCGCCGGCAACGCGGTACCCCTCGACGACACCCATGAGCACGACCTGGCATGCCCAAATGGCGAGGATGCTTTGTGCATGGACGAGGCTAGGGTTGCCGAGGTAGTCAAGGCCGCCCTCACTAAAGATCTGGGAGCCAGCCTTGAACTAGACGGCCTCGCCGAACTTGATGCCATTGCGGGAGAGAAGTTCAGGGAAGACACAACCTAGTGCCCCCAGCATGGCCCAACGGCTGTGGATCACCTCCAACTCCGGTTCTTTGCGAAAGTCTCAGGGTCGGCGGAAAGTCCAGCGGTGTCCCAGCCATAGTCACCGGGGAACTCACCGGTTAGGTAGCTCGGAGGCTCACCGGAGAGCGGACCAAGTAGAGCACGCGGTCGGCACCATACCATGGGCTACCGGAGGAGACCTGCTTAGCCTTCGCTGCAGTCTTGCGCATGGTAATGCGGGCCTCGCCAAAAAGTGTTGACGATGGCAGATTATTCACTACCTTTCCAGTGAAGGTTGAGGACGAGAGGGACATGGTGTTGGTCGCCATTGAATTGCTACGACCGGTTGCTCCTGTTTGTGTTCCAACAGATGTGTGAGCGTGGACTGTGGAGATGGTTTGAGAGGATACAAGGAGGTGGTATTTAAGGGAGTGGAGGTGACCCATGTGTTTGATTTGTTGTTTGAGTTGAAAAGATACAGATAGATAGGGAGAAAAATCTTGAGCTTCAATGCCATTGGAGCTGCAGATATCTCTTCGTCTCGGAACACTTGGCGCAGGCAGAGCCAGGAAATGAGATAGTTGTGGGTTTTGTGGCTAGGAGTGTCTATGACTAGGATCTGCTTGGGTGCGGCTGATTGGATCACGTGATGAGTGAGATTTACTGATAATGCACGGTTTGCATGCAACAGAAGAGCGCGGAATTTCTTCTCCGCAGGAAATAGTCCATACAAGTTTTCTGACAGTAATTTTTCATGCTTACAAACATTAATGTGGTGATAATTATGTCAGAAAAGTACTTCACGTGCGATCAGAACTGAAAGAATCTAGCCGTTATAAGGCTTCACTTCATTCTAGAGGAGATAAGCGAAGTGCTGCAAATAGATCTGTGGTGAACTCATTCCAAGCTGACTTGCTTCAAAGTTGGATATTATCTCCCCTACATTCACTGCATCCGTAGATATATATATAAAAAAACCCCGACGTCTTTGGAAGACTTATGTCAATCCTGTGTCAGTTCGGCATGACATAGTACGCATATTTAATAATTATGGATAAATATGCATATGCAATTGTACACAGCATTCTTTTCGGCTCGGTGGCTACATGTTGTTTGTTTGTTATCCTGATTAAACATTTGAAGGCTACAATGGGGATAAAGTAGAAGATAGTAGCTTCAAAATCGCTACATATGTTGCACATTGAAGTTTTTCAAAATACTGTACTTCTACATAAAAGCAAACACAATGCAGTCTTGAGTCTTGACCAGTCATGTAATCTGCCTTCGTTTTCAACCAACACAAGACATTTATGCTCCTTCAGTTAGTCTCCTGGGGATATTCTTGCGGACAGCTTCTATCTTGTGTTGTGGGAGAGAGTCTCTGAAGACATTTAATTATATCCAGAGTTTCTTAGCCTACCAACAAATCGTGTGATTCTACATTAACAGTGGTGTCGATATCGCCACAGCGTGGCCGGCTGCTCGCCGACATCCAGGCACACGGGGTGAGGTGTGTGCTGCTGTAGAGGACGAGCTCCACCGCCGGTGCTTGAGTTCAACGACTCAGGTTATTGGTGTGGACAGCTCTGCCACTCTCGGATTGGTGCTTTTGATCCATCAACCAACGGTTGGATCAACCTCTCATGAACCTCAGGGTTTTGATTGCGACGCAAGACTTACAAGTGAATACATATCACTATATCAGCATCTCACGAACCACTAGCAGTGAAGAAACTAATTCCATTTCTGAACTTGTGTTGCTGCCTCAGCTGATCAGCTCAGCTTCAGCCGTTTCTTAGTAGAAAGCAAGGGACACCACCTCAGTTTCAGTGAATTGCTTTGCCGCGGAGAAAGTTAAGCAACAGAAGGCAAATAAATCACAAGGATGCCACATATTCTTTCAGTGGCATATCTGCAACAAATTGCTGGATAGATGCAAAGCATGAATTGTTGGAAAAGCTTACACTTTACACAAACTTCTCTTAATTTACATCATGGTTGTACACTTGTAGAAAGTAGAAACAAGACTAAACAACATCACATTTCACCGTGAGGATAGTCTCCAAGACGGTCCCCTCCAAGACAGCTTAGTTACTTGCCAGGGACAAAGTTGGTGGCGAACGCCCATGCATTGTTGTTGACAGGGTCAGCGATGTGGTCAGCGAGGTTCTCTAGTGGGCCCTTGCCAGTGACAATGGCTTGAACAAAGAATCCGAACATCGAGAACATGGCGAGGCGACCGTTCTTGAGCTCCTTCACCTTTAGCTCGGCAAATGCCTCAGGGTCATCGGCCAGTCCCAGAGGGTCGAAGCTGCCGCCTGGGTAGAGCGGGTCAATGATCTCCCCAAGTGGGCCGCCGGCAACACGGTAACCCTCAACGGCACCCATGAGCACGACCTGGCAGGCCCATATGGCGAGGATGCTTTGTGCATGGACGAGGCTAGGATTGCCGAGGTAGTCGAGGCCACCCTCACTGAAGATCTGGGAGCCAGCCTTGAACCATACGGCCTCGCCGAACTTGATGCCATTCCGGGCAAGCAGCTCAGGGAAGACACAACCCAGTGCCCCGAGCATGGCCCAACGGCTGTGGATCACCTCCAACTCCCGGTTCTTCGCGAAAGTCTCGTGGTCAGCGGACAGTCCAGCGGTGTCCCAGCCATAGTCACCCGGGAACTCACCGGTTAGGTAGCTCGGAGGCTCACCGGAGAGCGGACCGAGGTAGAGCACGCGGTCGGCACCGTACCATGGGCTGCCAGAGGAGACCTGCTTAGCCTTCGCTGCAGTCTTGCGCATTGTAACGCGGGCCTCGCCAAAAAGTGTTGACGATGGCAGATTCTTCACTGCCTTTCCAGTGAAGGTCGAGGAGGAGAGCGACATGGTGTTGGTCGCCATTGAATTGCTAAGACCGGTTGCTCCTGTTTGTGTTCTCCAAGAGAGGTGTGAGTGTGGAGATGGTTTGAGAGGATACAAGAAGGTGGTATTTAAGGGAGTGGAGGTGACACGTGGGTTTGATTTGTTGTATGAGCAGAAAAGATAAAGATAGATAGGGAGAAAAATCTTGAGCTTCGATGCCATTGGGGCGGCAGATATCTGAACAGTTGGCACAGTGAGCCAGGAAATGAGATAGTTGTTATGGGTTTTGTGGCTAGGAGTGTCTGTGACTAGGAGCTACTTGGAGACAGCTGATTGGATCACGTGATGAGTGAGATCTTCCGATAATGCAAGGTTTGCATGTAACAAAATAGTGCAAAACTTCTTGTCCGCCGAAGTAGTCCATGCAAGTTTGCTGGCAGAAATTGTCCATGCTTACGGTCACGAACATTAATTGCGTGATATTACTGACAGAGAAGTACTTGCACATCAAGCAAGTTTTCCGAGATCAGAACTTAACTGTTCGCTTCGTTCTAGAGGAGACAATCTAAGTGCACATAGAGCAGTGGTACAATTGGAATTCTTACATATGTTTTATTTGGGGTCTAAGTATGTTTAGGTGAAGTACCACTTTTTTTTATCAAGGTAGTAATGTACCGATGTCATCACCAGAAGTATTCTTAAAAAAAGGATCAAGTAAATATTTTTCTGTCAGTACTTGTGTCGCAGTCCAGATTTTTTATCTCTTCTATAACTCCTGCATTTCTTCTTTCTCGTAGTTGGATCAGATGCGGTATCAGGTGCAGGACAAAACCGGTATATTCGTAAGCATTATTAGTACAAAGAACTCGGAGCATGAATGAATCATCTCTTGAACTATTTTCGTAAATCCTTTATGATTTTCTCACAGCTGCTGGTTGAAAAAAAAAATCTCATGGCAGCTCGTGCATATCAAGAGAACAGTTGTTTTGTACTTTTGTGTGTCTGACGATAGAAAAAATGTGAGCCATACATACTGGATAATTTAGTTCTCTTTGATAGTTTCCCTGAACATGTAAGGTTGTCCACATGTTAATCATTAGTTTCTACGGGAAGAAATCTAGATATCTACTCACTCCGTTCACAAAAGGATGTCTGAACGGAGGGAGTAGATCATATTATGATGACATCTTAAATAATGCGAGCTCTTCTTTGTCTTCCTTGGCAGTTAGTTCAGACTTCAGAATCATTTGTGGCTAGTTCCAGCTCTACATATTGATTTGTTGATAGACAAGCCAGTTTAGCTTGGCATTTTTGTGCTACGCCTCGATATTCAAGATTAAATACTACAACTGTTAATTATATCAGCTGAAGATTCTTGGTTTTTCTTTATCAGACTGGCGCTTGTGTGCCTGCAGATGTATAATATTGCATTGTGATTTTGAGTCCGTTTAAATTTCTGTGCGTCCAGATTCTGCTCACACCAAATAACTAGATGGATTCATGGCATGGAAGGTGAGGACAATCTCTAAATTTACAGCAAATTCTCATAATTTACATTGTGGTAGGACAAACAAGCCTACACATCATCACAGTTCACCATGGGAATAGTCTCCGAGACACCATTAATTACTTGTCGGGGATAAAGTTGGTGGTGAATACCCATGTGCTGTTGTTGACGGGGTCAGCGATGTGGTGAGCAAGGTTCTCTAGCGGGCCCTTGCCAGTAACAATGGCTTGAACAAAGAAGCCGAACATTGAGAACATGGCGAGACGACCGTTCTTGAGTTTTGTCACCTTTAGCTCGGCGAACACCTCTGGGTCATCAGCTAGACCAAGAGGGTCAAAGCTCCCACCTAGGTAGAGCGGTCAATGATCTCACCAAGTGGGCCACCAGCAACACGGTACACCTCAATAGCACCCATGAGCACAACTTGGCATGCCCAAACACTGAGGATGCTCTGTGCGTGGACAAGGCTAGGGTTGCCGAGGTAGTCGAGGCCACCCTCACTGAAGATCTGGGAGCCAGCCTTGAACCATATGGCCTCGCCAAACTTGATTCCATTGCGGGCGAGAAGCTCAGGGAAGACACAACCCAATGCACCTACAATGACCCAACGACTATGGATCACCTCCAACTCGCGGTTCGTCGTGAAAGTCTCAGGTCAGCGGAAAGTCCGGCTGTGTCCCAGCCGTAGTCACCAGGGAACTCACCGGTTAAATAGCTCGGGGGCTCACCACAGAGCGGACCAAGGTAGAGCACGCGGTCGACACCGTGTACCATGGGCTTCCAGAGGATACCTGCTTAGCCTTCGCTACAGTCTTGCGCATAGTAATACGGGCTTCAGCGAAAAGTGGATACGATACTACATTCTTGACTACTTTCCGGCGAAGGTCGAGGAGGAGAGGGACATGGTGGTGGTCACCATTGGAGTACTAAGACCGGTGTCTCCTGTTTGTGTTCTTGAAGAGAGGTGTGAATCAGGAAGGTGTTTGACAAGATACGAGAAGGTGCTATTTAAAGTAGAGGAGGTGACGCTTAGGATTGATTTGTTGTATGAGCTAGCAATATAAACATAGACAGGGAGAAATTCTCGAGCATCAATGCCATTGGTGCTGCAGATATCTCTTCTACTCGAAACAATTGGCGCAGTAGGAAATGAGATAGTTGTTGGATTTGTAGCCAGGAGTGACTGTGACTAGGACATGCTTGGAGACGGCTGATTGGATCACGTGATGAGTGAGATCTGATAGTTTGAGATTATTCCTCTCGATGCAATTGCCTCGAGGGTGTTCATCTATTTATATCAGGAAACGATCGGGGTCAAAGCCTCCGATCTGTACAAGGCTTCGGGTATCAAGTACATGAATACATGTCGAGCACGGTTAGCAAACCGTGACTAATTCTATTTCTAGCACCCTCCCTTAATCACAACTTCGCAAGTTGATATTATGCTTGAATTCCTCAAACTGACGAGCTCCAAGTGGCTTCGTGAATCCATCATCAATCTGATCCTTTGAAGGAACAAAGCGAAGCTCTAACAAAATGGAAATCTATCTTAATGTGTTTAGCTCTTGCATGAAAAACTGGATTTTCTCACAAATATGTTGCTCCCAAATTATCACACTATAAACATGGTGGTTGGGTTGTCTTGACACCAAGTTCTTCAAGTAAAGACTACGCCCAAATTACTTCAGCTGTAGCATTAGCAACTGACTTATATTCAGCCTCCGTGCTTGATCTAGAAATTGTAGCTTGCTTCTTTGCACTCCAAGGTATGAGATCCGACCCATGAAAAACAACAAACCTCCAGTTGATCTATGATCATCCAAACAACCTGCCCAATCTGCATCTGAGAAAGCACTCACCAAAGCGGACTTCGATTTCGTGAAAGTCAACCCGACACTAGGTGTCTGCTTGATATATCTCAAAATTCTCTTCACGGCGGTCCAATGCACCGTATTAGGAGCATGTAAGTATTGACATAATTTGTTCACCGCATAAGAAATATCAGGTCTAGTGAGAGTCAAATATTGCAACCCACCAACCATGCTTCGGTACTTAGTATTATCTTCAGGTCCTAGTAATGTGCCCTCATGCAAAGTGATCTTTTCCGAAGATGACATAGGAGTAGGAGAACCTTTGCAATTTGACATACCTACCTGAGCAAGGACCTTTCTAGCATACTTTGCTTGATTCAACATAAGTCCATCATTCATCTTCTTTACCTTGATGCCCGAAAAGAAGTGAAGTTCGCCAAGATCCTTTAAAGCAAATTCCTTGCCAAGATCCTTGAGCAAAGCGTTTGTTGCATCTTCAAATGAACTGACTACTATGATATCATCAATATAAATCAGCATATAGATCGTGACATTGAACTTGCGATAGATGAATAGTGACGTGTCAGATTTTGAAGCAACAAATCCAAGACTTGTCAGCTGAGAACTTATACGAGAATACCATGCTCGAGGCGCTTGCTTCAGTCCATACAATGCCTTGTCAAGCTTGCATACATAATGCGGCTTGCTCTTGTTTTCATATCCCGGTGGTTCTTATATATAATGCACAGTTCGCATGCAGCAAAAGAATGCAAAAAAAAAAAATCTCTGCTGGAAGTACTCCATGCAGGTTTTCTGACAGAAGGTGTCCATAGTGCGGTGATAATCTGACATATAAGTACTTGCACATCAAGCTTGTTTTCTGATGTCAGAATTGGAACAATCTCGCCTTTGCATTATTAATGGATAAGTATATTTGCCTTTTTGCTTCTGAAGCTATAAATCAAATTTTGGCATGACTATAGAAACATGATTTTATGAGTTTTCTGTTGTAATTTTATGGGTACGTAGCACATACGTACAATAAGAAGAGGCCATTAAAAAAAGGTGAAAAGTGAAATCACGGAATACATTCTTAGAGAAAGTATCCGGTAGAAACCAACTTTCCGTGGAAACGGTGAAAACCATAGAAAAAGTATTTAAAAAGTTCTATAGACATGCAAATTTGCAAGTTGAAACTCAAAATCGTTTAGAAACCATGAAAATGACAAATTCAACAATAAATAGTAGCAACATCACTATTCGTTGCTGAATTTGTCATTTTTATAGCTCCTAAACGACTATGAATTTCAACTTGCAATTTGCATGTCTATAGACTTATACCTTCCAACGTAATGCATTTTTGTTGAATTTTTTTCAGAGCTTTTAAACAAGATTTTTTCATGATTTTCAGAGGTTTTCACTGAAAGGTGGTTCCCACTGATATTTTCCCTACATTTTCGTTGGGTTTCTAGGCAGCCAAAATACAAAGGTTTTTTTCGTGATAAGCCACATTCATTATACAAAGGTTGTTTGGTTCAGCATCCATTATAGTAACAAAAAATAAGGAGAAAGCGACTGGTCACCTATCTGATAATATGTTCAAACAAATTCATTGGATTGTTGTGCTAAATATAAGACAGCATATGTACACCACTTATGTATCGCAGATGGATCCCATGCCAAGGCAATGAACGATCACAATACGGTTGATGCCATGAAATTTGGGCTAATGGACACTTTAATATTGCTTAATGGTAGACTACCATGAGAGCATCTCCACTCGCGGCACCCAAACGACCGCCCAAATGCCTTTGGGGCGTGCCGGACACAAAATCGCCCCCACTCGCGGCGCCCAAACGCGAATTCGGTCCAGCGCGGCCCAGTTTTGTGTCCGGCACGCCCAGCCCACGTCCTCAACTTGGGGAGGCTTGGGGCGGCCCCGGACGGAAGGAAATGCGATGCCACGTCGGCCTCCGATGCGCGGGCCACGCCTGGCAGTGAGACGGCGATCGCAATAAGTGCCGGCTTCCCCCAATTCGTCCACAAAAATCGCATTTCCCCCGCCATCTCTCCCGCCAAAAGAAAAACCCTCGCACCGCGCCGGCTCCATGGCGCCGCCGGCACCCCAGGGGAAGGCAGCGAAGGGGACGAAGGCGGCGGGGAAGACGCTGGGCGTCAAGCGCAAGGCCCCCCCGCCCAGGGAGAAGCTGGAGGCGATGAGGCAGGAGGATTGGGACCTCGACGTACTCCGGCGCCGATTGGACACGCAGAGCCGTGCCGGGCGCCGCGTGAAGCAGAATGAGAGAAAACGGCTCGGCACGACGGCGCCATTGACGGCAAGGAAGATCGCCGCCATGAACAAGACCGTCGCCGCCTTGAACCAAGCATTCGCCTTGGGAGGAAGCCCAGAGAGCAACGACACTCTACGATGCAAGGTCGGCGGCTCGCCGTCGAATTCCTCCTTCTTCGCCGACAGCGCTGCCGCCACGCCTCGCACCAGGTTCTCCCCCGAGTACGGCGACAGCCAGCATCACGGCAGCTTCGACACCAACGTCATCTTCCCTTCTTGTGGCCTGGATCTAAACCACCCCGTCGATCTGAATTCGCCGGCGATGCGGAGAGATCCCGCCGTCCAAACGGCCGCCGGTCGGAGCCTTTCATTCGACGCGGGCGCCTCCCATGTGACTCCCGACACCCCGGAGCTCATGCACGTATGAACCCGCGTTTTGTAGCCATGGCATGTACAATAGACGTGTGCATAGGCGAGTCGTGGCTACCGGCCTTGCTCCTTGTGTGTAGGAGACTGCCCATATCATGGACGACATCATCAACGACAACGCCCGGGCGGAGGATGACGACAACGGGTTCGACGAGGATGAGTAGTACTACGAGGACGATGACGAGGACGACGACGAGGTCGAGGAGGGGGTGGTGACCGACGCTATGGTCGGCGAGCAGGCGGCGAAGAAGAAGAAGGGTAGCCGCGGCATAATCTGGACGACCAAGGAAGACGAGTGCATGGTCGAATCATGGAAGGCTATTACTACCGGCGAGATCACCGGCACAAACCAGTCGAGCACCGCCTACTGGTCCCGGATCAAGGACGAGTTCGACGAGCGCCGGTTCACCAAGGACAACTACAAGGTGAGCATGGTGCGCGGCCAAGGCGCCATTGAGCATAGGTGGCGCATCGTCCAACGCCTCGTCAACAAGTTCCATGGCTGCCATGAGAACATCGTCGACCGGAAGGAGAGCGGGAAGGGCCCGGCGGATCAGGTGACCGCCGGCTTGCGATCCCCTTGTTGTTTTGTTTCTTAAGCACAATTGTGATCGTCGTCGGCTTGCTTTGTTGTAGGTCATGGACGCCCTTGTGTTGGACAAATCCATCAACAAGGAGAAAGACTTCAAGTTGATGCATTGCTACAAGCTTCTCCAAAATTGTGAGAAATGGAAGGCGCACCGACGGACTTTGAACAAGAACGGTCACGCCGATCTCAACGCCGATCCCCAAAACTCGGAGGGGCGGCCAATCGGGAACAAGAAGGCGAAAGCGGCCTTGGCAGCGGCGGAAAAGACGGACAGAGTGCAGTCGTCCATCGACAAGGTCCTCACCGATGTTTGCTCCAGCTCGAGCTTGAGGCGCGAGGAGAACAACGCAAGGTGGGCGACTTTGATGCAGAAGGCCGACGTCAAGATCAACCTCGAGCAGAAGAATGCCGCCGTCAAGAAGAGGAGTCGGGACTTCATGATCTTGACAACCGACGTCTCCAACTTGGACCCGCACAACATGTATCGCGCCGCGATCCTGCAAGAGCTTGGGCTCGTTCCGCCCGAGAACGGCGGCAACCACGACGCCGAGACCGGCCACGGCGCGGATGGCCAGGTCGCCGATGACCCCGACATGATCGCCGATGACCCCGACATGACTCAGCCCGGCTATGGCTACGTGCCCCAGCCCGGTGACAACATCTAGATCGGCGACGACGACGGCGGCGGCGAAAAGCCCGGCGTATTTTGGCGACATATTTTGGCGTAGTGTATTTTGGTGGCACCGAACTCTCGATTTGTGGCTAAAACAGCCCGTCTGAAATTCGAATTCGCAAAACCTTGGCGGCACATTCGAATTTGCAAAACCTTGTTCAGGAAAAAAAAAACCTTTGGGCCGGACGATTTGGGCGTCGCGAGTGGGGAGCGAGGGCGCCCAAATGGGCAAGGTAGTCCGGACGGCGCCCAAAGGGCCTGTCCAGACGGCCCTTGGACGCCCATTTAGGCGCCGCGAGTGGAGATGCTCTGACAATAAACCAAACAACCTTGTACTCTTCCTGCAGAACATCTTACCAGCCTTAATCAGACTGCCTAATTGCAGGCTACCATGCGTCCATGCCATGACATATTGACATACGGGTACCAACTTGTTATTTATCTGCCGGAATACACTACTAGTGGTTAACCTACATGAGTCCAACAAGTGCTGGTGTTCGGTGTTGGATTATGTGGGGGGCACTTCTCTGTTTTGTCTCCTCTTTCTTGGCGGTCAAAACCACAATCAGGCAAAACAATTACTCACTAATTTCTTGCTATAGTGTTATCAAATTGTACCTAATGTGCCAAAGTGTCACCTCTATGTTCGATAAAAATGGAGATTGCCTCTGATTTGATTAGAGAAGCTATCATGTTCAGTACATGCTAACGATAGCTCTATATAAACTCGTTCAGAGATGCGAATAAATTTTCAAAAAAGGACAGCAAGATAATTCTTTTTACATGGAAAACAACAGGTCGATCATAATGTGTGAGTACTTTGATACTTGAACAGACATGGTTATCAACTAAAGTGTTTGAAATTGGCCACCGAGACAATCATCCACCGCAGCTTCACTCCATCTTTCCCCTCGCGTCGCCCCCCAGGCGGCGCTAGGGGCGCACCTCGCTAGAGGCCGCCGGCCCGCCACCGTCTGGCCACCCCTGCCGCTGCCGTCGCCGGCCCCGGCCGCGGCGGTGGCGGCGCCCCTCTGCTGCCAAAAGGTGGCTGAGGGGAGGCCCTCTCGCGCAGGTGGTGGATCGGCCCGTGGGGGCGGTGGCGGTCGGGAGGTGGACGCCGAGCCGGTGGGCTCGGGCGGTGGAGCGCGAGCGGCGGGTGGCGTTGCTGGTGCTGCGGAGTGCGGCTGCCGTCCTGCGGCGCCTGTGGAAGGGCGCTGACATGGGTATACATCTCGGGTACCCTTTCATGAGGGTACCTGGTGCACGTGACGACTAATGCCCAATAGCGAAGAGCCTATTCGAAACCCAAGACCAGAGGCCCAAGAAGATGGAGTACCCTCCAAGATTAGTCATAGGCATAGTCGGTTAGAACTTTCCTTATATGTAAATCAGGTCGGTTACGTACTCCCGAGACCCAGCCTATTTAAGGACTGGGAGGGGTGCCGATCTAGGACCAAGCCATACTCAAACCACCAAAGCTCTAGCGAGATTGACATCTCGCCGGAGCCTCCTTATAACCGCATAATCCCACACGATCAATAACAGACAAGCAGGAAGTAGAGTCTTTACCTCCACCCGAGGGGCCTGAACCTGGGTAAATCTTTGCCTCTGCTTGTCAGCCGACGAAACTTCCAGTACTAACACGTTCTCTCCCCATAATCTCAACCCTAGCTCCTTAACCATGGGAATTGATGACACTACCACAGAAAGGCCTTTCTGTGGCGCACGTTTTTGACTTTCTATGGCGCACCGGGAGGTTTGTTAGGTGCGCCACAGAATTCTCGCCACAAAAATTATTTCTGTGGTGCACCCAGGCGGTGCGTCACAGAAATAGCTCGGCAGCACCCCTATGCAGAGGAATTCTGTGGCGCCGTCTATGGGAAAGAATAGTGCTGGACTCACGGTTTCTTCGGTTCTATCTGAAAGTGCATGTGTTGCCCCATGCGTGGTTTTGGTAATTAATGACAATCCTTATGGACTAATGTTTGCATTGAGATATCTTTATAGATCTTGTCCATGAAGAAGATTGGAGTTCATGTGTTGGACTCTAGAAGATTACATGGTGACCAAGGTTCCATCCAAGGGTTTATATGAAGAATGGTCATGTGTAGAGTTGAGCATATTGCAAGTATATCTTGAAGGATTCAAGACATCATCTTCATGAAGTCGGATCTAAGCGAGGCTCTCCCATAATGGTGTATGGGGGAGCATTTGGAGAAGTCTTCATCAAGCATGTGATAGCAAGCACAATCAAGAAAGGTGTTTCAACTTGAGAGAGTAAAGATCGTCATCATCTAGCTCAAGTGGAATGTGCAAGGCAAAGGTATGATCTTGATAGGGTTTCTATTTTACCGGTCTCATGTTGTTAGTTTGGAGACCGGATTATAGGATAGACGACGTACTATCAAGAGGGGTTCTCAAGTGAGTAACTTGATCGCATCTTTGTGGAGAGCTCAAAACTTTGCATATTTGGCATATCATCTTTCTTGGTTCTTATTTGTCTTTTATCCATGTGAGAATTTAGAGCTTGTGTTCATCTCCATACCAATCTCTAGTTCATCAAAAAACGGATTTCATTTGAATATCTTGTGGTGTTTTTTGATGTTGGAGGTTTTACCGGTTCGTCTCTTGTAGAGAGGTCAAACTCTCCTCTTGTGTTATTCTTCTCACATGATGGACTATGATGTGTATATGCTAATCTTTTAGAGCTTGTGATTATCTTCGGAGCAAGCTCAAGATCATAGAAAATGGAGTCCGGATGAAAAACATATTGCGGCTTTGGTTTGGAGGTTTATCGGTTGTTCTTTTATCGAGAGGTCTAACCTTTATCTATTTGGTTTTATCCTCCATTGTTAGACTATGATGTTTCTCTGCATTATCTTGTAAAGCTCTTCGTTGCGATTCCAACGAGCCCAAGATCATCGAAAACGGAGTCCGGGTGAAAAAGTTATTGCCGTTTTAGTTTTGATGTTTCTGTCAGTTTTTAGACAATCGGATAATCCGAATGATTTTCAGAAAATCCGATTTGAAATATCCGATTCTGTTCAGTACGTGATTTTCTGTTGCGCGACCTGGGCCGGAAATTCCGGTCCGAATTTGAACCGGAATATCCGATTCCAATTTTCCTGCAACGGCTCTTTGTCTTGGGGACCTATATAAGGCCCCCTTCTTCCTCAAAGGGTCAACAACTTTTTCCCCTCTCTTTCCCACCATTGTTGACCTTGGAAAGCTTGCCCCTCTCCCAATTCCTCCCATGATTCTTACATATCTTTGAGCGATTTGAGAGAGGAGATCTAGATCTACATTTCCACCAATCCATTCCTCCTCTAAGTGAGGGGAACCTAGTAGATCTTGATCTTGGAGTTCTTGGTGCATCTCCTCTTTGTTCTTCCTCTCTTATTCCCCCATAAGCATTTGTTGCTTTGTTGGAATTTGAGAGTGAAGGATTTGAGCACTTGTGCTCTTGCCATTGCTTCGTTGCATCGGTTTGTGCTCTCCACGAGGATTCGTGGAAGTTGAAAGCTTGTGAACTTGTTACTCTTGGGTCTTTGGACCCTAGACGCCCGTGTGGTGGTTGAGACCCTTGTGTGGTCACTTGTAGCTGTTCGGGAGCCCCCAATCCCGTTGTGGGTTGTGCCCCGGATCGTTGTTGAAAGGCTCCGGATTTCCGCCTCGAAGGATTCCGATAGTGGAAGGTGAACCAAACCTTTGTGGTGCGGTTCATCGGAGAAGAAGGTGAAACCTTTGTGGTTGTTGAACCATTGTGTTGGTTCACACCTCTCCAACGAGACGTACTCCCTTAACAAGGAGGAACTCGGGAATACATCCTCGTCTCCGCGTGCCTCGGTTATTTCTATACCCGAGCTTTTTACTTATGCACTTTACATTGTGATAGCCTTCGTGCTTGAAGTATTCTATATTGCTATCACCTTGTTGCTTGTCTTGCTTAGCATAAGTTGTTGGTGCACATAGGTGAGCCTAGTTTATTTAGGTTGTTCGCTTGTTAATTTAAACACTAGTTTTATTCCGCAATTATCAAGCCTAAACCGGAAAAGTTTTAATCGCCTATTCACCCCCCTCTAGGCGACATCCTTGTCCTTTCAATTGGTATCAGAGCCTGGGCTCTCTTTATTGGGCTTTACCGCCTAGAGAGTAAAGATGTCGTTTAGAGAATTAGTGCACAATCCCATTTTAAATTCGATGGCACAAATTATGATGTTTGGAAAATTCGCGTGCTTAACCTTCTTCGGGATATAGACCCACATTTAAGAGAATTGTAGATATGGGTTTTTCTTCTCCAAAGGAGGATGAGGAAAACTCTTATCTCGATACTCTTGTATCTAATGTCTTATATGTGTTTTGAGCGATGTAGTTCTTGCTTCAATCATGCCTTTTCGGAACGCTCATGAGCTTTGGACCAAGCTTCAAGATATATATGAAGTGTCCAATATTATTGAGGATGATTGTTCTCCTTCCACCTCCGGCCGTGACGAGTTCACAACTTCTTCCACTTCACCAACATGTGTTTGACACAAGGTAATGATATGGTGAGTGGTGATAGAAATTGCTTTGTTGATGGTGAATATTCTATTGACTATACTTCATCTCTATCTCATTGCAATGATCTATCTTTGGACTTAAACACTTCTAGCACTACAAATGTTTTACATGCTAGTGTTGCTAGTCCTTGCATATCATGTAATAGTTGTTTAACTAAATCTCATGATGATATGCTTCATTTGTCTTGTTGCCATGAAAACAATACTTCCATATCCTCTATTTCTTGTGTGGCTAACAATGTAGAGGAATCACAACATTTGTTGGAACAAGACGTGGATCTCAATGGTGCTTCAAGTATCTCTTCACCATCTTTGCCCACTACTCATTTTTGCCTTATGGCTAAGGATTCAAAGGTTTCTCCACCTTTGGAACCCTCACATCTTGTGATGATGTGGATGGGGATTCTCATGGAGCGCTTATGGATGTTGAATCCATAACAAAGAAGGGTGAGATGGTATTTGGTGCTCTCCCCAAAGGTAGCAAAGCTATCCCTCCTCTAAGTGAAATCATTGTTTATGCTATTAAGAGTAGGGAAATCATTGAGGACTTGGAAACTCAATTTCTCGAGAAATGTCAAATTGAGAGAGAGGATGCCGATGAAAAGGCATCCTTAATGAATGCCCTTGAGGAAGAGCAAGAGCTTCGAGTGTCTCTTGAGGAGAGACTTGAATCTCTTGATGAATCAAATGATCTTATTATTGCTAAAATCATTAAGGAAAAAGATCATGCTATTGCTAAATATAAAGTGCTTAAAAAGGAAAAAGTTGAATTTGGTGTTGGCAATGCTAGACTAATTGAGGACATAGAGAGACTTGACAAAGCTCCAAGGCTTTAGAAAGTGAACACTCTCTCCTTATCAAGTCTCATGATCAACTCCAAACTCAACTATCTAAAAATGATGAGCTTGCCAAGTTGTCTTCTTCCATTTTAATGTTAATGATGCTTGTGCTACTAACTCCACTTCTTTGAAGCATCTATTTTGAAGGAGAATGTTGAGCTAAGGGCTCAACTTGAGTTGCTAACTAGCAAGTATAGGAAATTGGAAGAAAGTCATGAAAAGCTATCTAGCTCTAATGATGATCTTCTAGCATCCTATGCTAGGCTAAAGTTAGCTCATGAGGCTATCACTTGTGAGCCTCATGTGGACAAAGGCACAACTTCGACTAAAAATGCTTTTTGCCATGTGCTAGTCCTAGTAATTCATCCACTCACAATGTTGCTACATCTTGTGATGAATTACTTTCTTGCCTTGTTGCTCTAACAATGAAGCTTCTACTTCCTCTAGTGTTTTTGTTGATACTAACCATGTAGAGGAATTAAATGAGCTCAAGGCCCAAGTCACTTCTTTGAAGAAAGACTTGGAAAAGCGTCATGTTGGGGATTCTACACTTGACAATATGTTGAGTGTTCAAAGACGCCCCAATGACAAGAGTGGACTTGGATTCAACTCCAATATCAAGATCAAGTCCAAGTATAACAAGAAGAACAAGGGCCAAGAACAAGTCAAGATTCGGCCAAGATTGTTTGCTTCAAGTGCAAAGTTGAAGGGCACCATGTTAGATCTTGCCCTTTGAAGAAGAAGGCTCTTAGTGAGAAGCAACAAGGGAAGAAGCCTCAAGTTCAAACTCAAGTTCCTCAAGTTGAAGAACGGCCTCTTCCCAAGAAGAATCAAGCTACCCCTCCTCAAGTCAAGACTCCAACTAAGAAGAGAGGAGGAAGTAGATGTTGCTACCTATGCCGTGAGAAGGGTCACGTTGCTTCTTCATGCACAAATGGTACCTTATCCAACCCCATTATTATTAATGATGATTATTCTCTTCGGAAGGATAAGGTTGGCAATGTGTTTGCCAAATATGTTGGTACTCAAAGTGGTGTCAAGAAAAGAACCATTTGGGTTGCCAAACCTATTGTGACTAACCTCTTAGGACCCAACTTGGTTGGGGACCAACAAGCTAAAACTTGATCAATAGGTGTTGTTGGAGGGCATTGGAGACTTGGCTACCTTATGAAGAATTAAGGGATCTTCATCAATTATATTCTCTCAAGTCAAGTCATTTGGATTATATTGTTCTATCTCATATCCAATGTTCCTCCTTGCGGTAACTTTTATTTAAATCATATATACATTGAAAGTTGCTTGCACCCTTGCATGTGTTAGGTTTTGTACCTTGCTAGTGTTTTATGTGTTGTGCTCTCTACTTACTTATCTTGAGTAATCAAGTATGTGTATGTTGGTTTGCACACCATGTATTTGTGTTGAGCCTTATTGCTTTTATTTGATATCTTATCTGTTGGCTCTCTTTTTGAGAGATTAATGGACTATCCATTTTGGGAGAGTGATATGCTTCGTGCACTTCACAATCCTAAAAATGTGTGTACATGAGGAATACCACTTAGTGATGATACATCTATATTATCTATTCTCTATGTGGTATGTCTTGCTCATGAGAAATTCAAATTCTATAATGTCCATTAATTTCTCGAGTTGGTTTTGTTTGCCTCTTGTTTAAAATAAATGGATTATCACATTATGGGGGAGTAATAAGCTATGTGCATATTACAAGCCTAGAAAATGTGAACATGTGAGGTATTGTCACCTAGAATTGATATTCTCATTATCTTATTCCTATGTGGCATGTTGCTCAAACAAGTTCCATTTTTGGTAAAATGATTTTGTTTATTCAATCTTTTGGATCTTGTTTGTGATGGACATTTTTGGTACGGTTTCCAAATATGTTCTCATATATCTTTTTGGGAAACCATTGCTTCAAGCTACTCTTTAGAGTGTTTTGCATGATCGCGTGAATATTGAAGCTATCAAGAATATCTATTTATTAAGCTGGTTTTTAAATCTTATCTTTGTCATATGCTTATTTGTTGTGAAGTTGGTCTTCAATATCATTTCTATATACCACCGAGAATTATCTCTATATACTCCTTGTCCATGACAAGCGATACTCATAATTGTGGTAGAATTTGTAGACCATCTTCACTTTGGTTTTTTGATTTGATTTGCCTTATTTTTATTGCCAAGGATTTATTTTGATCTAACTCTCATTTGTCTTCCTTGTATCTTTGGATCCTTGTTGCTCTACTCAAATTTGTTTTGTGCTTTCTTAAGTTAGGAAAAGCAATGATCCAATTATTGTGCATTGACATTCAAAAGTCATACTTCTTGATAATGCACTATTCTTGGGAAGCTATCCTACTTGAGTAGAACACCGTTCTTTAAATTGTATTGCAATTTCTTGCCTTTCTTGAACTGACTAGTATTTGAATAATATGTTTATATGGAGATGATGATCTCATTTGTGTATATTTTGTATTCAAATGCAAGATCATAAATAATGCACACATCTTGGGGGAGCAATCCTATATGCTTTTGAACATTAGTTGTCTTCAATTGGCATTTGATCCCGATGACGTGTCTCTTTGGAAGACAAAATTTCTCGTCTTGGTACTTTGTGCCATCATGAGAAGTGTAGAGGGTTTGGTTTATTCCTTGATGATATTTTCATCAATTGGTATCTTACTTTCATTTGGCATCTTTTCAAAGTGGTATCTTCAATCATGTGTTGATTTGGTTTTTGATATAATTTGGACAATTCTTTTTCTTGTCACACTTGTGTGTACTTTCTTGGTTTAATTGGTGTTTTGTCCAAATTGTATCTCGTTTGGTTCTTGGAAGTCTTGTGCATGCATATTTACTATGTATATCTTATGGCATGCTTACTTTCGTTGATCCAATATATAGGATAAACTCCATCAAATCCTAAATGGCTAAGATGTGCATGAAATTCAATTTCATATCAATATGCGCATATTTATGTGGAGTTTGTCCTATGTATTGTAGTTGCTCTAACTACTTTGGACCCAATGAGTTTGGGTACCTTTTTTTTTTGAAGCGGGACTGTAGGGCAAAGCCCCACAGCATTTTCTATTTTCTCATATCAACAATCCACAACTGTACATACAGAAAACATAATAAAAGGAAAGAACTTACAACTGGGCTACTATGTACAAAACTAGGGGAGTCCATCTAGCCAAGCCTGGTAACTATGTACATGCTTAGCTCTGATTCTATGTCTCAGCAAAGAAAAGTCATGAATAAAGCCACTCTTCCATCTGCTAAACGTTGGTCTTTCGTGCCTGAAATTTTTTCCATTGCGCTGTAACCAAATGTTTCTACAAGCCACTATAATAACTGAAAGGACAGTGATGTCGCCTAGAGGGGGGGGGTGAATAGGCGATTAAAACTTTTCCGTTTAGGCTTGCTAATTGCGGAATAAAACTAGGTGTTTAAATTAACAAGCCAACAACCTAAATAAACTAGGCTCACCTATGTGCACCAACAACTTATGCTAAGCAAGACAAGCAACCATGTGATAGCTAAGAATACTTCAAGCACGAAGGCTATCACAAAGTAAAGTGCATAAGTAAAAAGCTCGGTATAGAAATAACCGAGGCACGCGGTGACGAGGATGTATTCCCGAGTTCCTCCTTGAAAGGGAGTACGTCTCGTTGGAGAGGTGTGAACCGACACAACGGTTCAACAACCACAAAGGTTTCACCCTCTTCTCCGATGAACCGCACCACAAAGGTTTGGTTCACCTTCGACTATCGGTATTCCTTTGAGGCAGAATCCGGAGCCTTTCAACAACAATCCGGGGCATAACCCACAATGGGATTAGGGGCTCCCGAACGGCTTTCAACAACAATCCGAGGCACAACCCACAAAGGGATTGGGGGCTCCCGAACGGCTTCAAGTGACCACACAAGGGTCCAACCACCACAAAGGCGTCTAGGGTCCAAAGACCCAAGAGTAACAAGTTCACAAGCTTTCAACTTCCACGAATCCTCGTGGAGAGCACAAACCGATGCAACGAAGCAATGGCAAGAGCACAAGGCTCAAATCCTTCACTCTCAAATTCCAACAAAGCAACAAATGCTTATGGGGGAATAAGAGAGGAAGAACAAAGAGGAGATGCACCAAGAACTCCAAGATCTAGATCCACTAGGTTCCCCTCACTTAGAGGAGAGATGGATTGGTGGAAATGTAGATCTAGATCTCCTCTCACTTTTCCTCAAAGATATGCAAGAATCATGGGAGGGATTGAGAGGAAGGCAAGCTTTTCCAAAGGTCAACAATGGAGGAGAGAGAGGGGAAAAACAAGCTCAAGAAGTGGGGAACCATTGGGGAAGAAGGGCCCCTTAAATAGGTTCCCCAAAATCCAACCGTTATGTGCAGAAACGCGTCGGGGCGGTACTAACGCTGGCCCCAGCGGTACTACCGCCCCCCTGGGAAGTCAAACAGGTAAAACATGCTATAAACGGGCTCCAGGTAGCGATACTACCACCCCGGGCAGCGGTACTACCGCCCCGGCGGTACTACCGCTTCCGGTACCGCCGAAAATGAGCCTCGGGTGGCTCCGGCGGTACCTCTGGCGGTACCGCGGCGGTACTACCGCCACAAGTAAAAACTGCAGAACCACCGGCACCAAAACGGGCATAACTTTTTCATCCGGACTCTGATTTCGATGATCTTGGGCTCGTTGGAATCGTAACGAAGAGCTTTACAAGATCATGCAGAGAAACATCATAATCCAACAATGGAGGATAAAACCAAATGGGGAAAGGTTAGACCTCTCGATAAAAGAACAACCGATAAAACCTCCAAACCAAAACCGCAATATGTTTCTCATCCGGACTCCGTTTTCTATGATCTTGAGCTTGTGAGATATACACATCATAGTCCATTATGTGAGGAGGAAACCACAAGTAGAGAGTTTGACCTCTCTTAGAAAAAATAAACCGGTAAAACCTCGAACATAAAAACGCAATAAGATATTCATATGAAATCGTTTTTGATGAACTAGAGCTTGGTATAGAGATGAACACAAGCTCTAAATTCTCACATGGATAAAAGCCAAATAAGAACCAAGAAAGATGATGATGCCAAGTATGCAAAGGTTTGAGCTCTCCACAAAGATACGATCAAGTTACTTACTTGAGAGCCCCTCTTGATAGTACGCCGTCTATCCTATAATCCGGTCTCCCACTAACACCACGAGACCGGTAAAATAGAAACCCTATCAAGATTATACCTTTGCCTTGCACATTCCACTTGAGTTCGATGATGACGATCTTGACTCTCTCAAGTTGGAACACCTTCTTGATTGCGCTTGCTAGCACATGCTTGATGAAGACATCTCCAAATGCTCCCCCATACACCATTATGGGAGATCCTTGCTAAGCTCCGTCTTCATGAATCCACTTGCACTTTATCTTCTCTCTTGATATAGGTGATGGCTTGGAGATAAACATGAATGTTCACTCAATCTTCTTTTCCAAGCCATGCTTGCAATAAGCTCAACTCTAGATGACCATTCTTCATATAAACACTTGGATAGAACCTTGGTCATCATATAATCTTCTAGAGTTCAACACATGAACTCCAATCTTCTTCATGGACAAGATCTATAAAGATATCTCAATGCAAACATTAGTCCATAAGGATTGTCATTAATTACCAAAACCACGCATGGGGCAACACATGCACTTTCAATCTCCCCCATTTTGGTAATTGATGACAATCCCTTTTACGAGGGTTTATATAATGAATTAAGCAACCATGCAACACAAAGAGCAAGGATGCAAGAGCAAGAAAGGCAAATGCTTAAGAACGAAACTAAAGCATAAAACCAAATTCCCTTAAACCCTCTAAACTTCTCCCCCATTGGCATCGATTGCCGAAATGGGAGGAAAAATTTAGAAGGCCAATATAGTAAGAGCTCCCCCATAATGTGTGCATTTCTCATAATATGAGTGAAATCAAATGCACATATCCAATGACGAATAGTTGGGAAGGAGATCAAACTATATTGAGGATCCAAAGATTGCAAAAGAAAATCAAATTGAAAGATACTTCGACAAAAGAAGTAACCAATCAAAGGATCCGAAAAACCAATTGAACATAAGAAGATATTATGATAAGACAACCAAGTGTTCTAACAATCAAGAGGGAACTCCCCAAGGTACGTGCACAATGTAGGATTTGCATTTCAATATGGTGTGCACAACATGGAATCCTCACTCCCTCTTAGATCATTTTGAACAAAAACACGTGCAAGAGAGCATATATAAGAAAAAAGCAATACAACTTGCAACAAATAAAATGTTGAGCAAGGAGCGGCAAATAAAAGGATGGGTGTGAGATAGAAAGACAATTTTAGGAGACTAATACAAGGATGAGCCAAAGCATCAACATAGTCTTTCAAAAGAGTGGCACATAGTGCATATCGTGTCTTTCCCGTACCCACACACCAAAGAAGATATAGCAAATAGCTCCACAAGCTTATTAAGATGAAAAAAAAAAACAAAGCTTGTGCCATTTAGAAACCACCAAAGAATCAAAAGCAATAAGAGGTGGTCACTAAAGAATTGGAATACCAATTAAAGATGTAACTATTCTCATGTGTATAAGTTTCTAAGTAGACACCAATCACAAGATATAAGTCCACAAATAAACATGTACACACAAAATAGGTACAAAGGTAAAGAACATGATATCCAAGAGGAAGTCATAAATACACCAATAAGATTTTTGCTTAAAAGCATAGCACAAAGCTCAATTTTATCTTAAAGGGATATAGATGAACTTCCAACACATACTCATCATAGCATCAAAAATATCCACAAGGGATGAGGTGATAAATGGGATGCTCCGAGAAAGATAACAAGTATCGCAAAAGGCAAATGATTTTGAAAAGCATCAAATTGCATATGTGAGACATAGAGTAGAAAGTGCTAGATTAACATATATGGGATTGATGAATCATGAAAATGATTATATATATTCCCCTTGATATGTAATCATCCCGGCTTGCCCACATTTGCAACAAAGTTGTTTTGCAAGAACCAAATGAATTGCAACAAAAGAGATTCATGCCATGAAACAACCTACACAAGGTTGAAAGCTAGAAAAGTATGCATGAGGTAGATACTTGTTACCGAGATAGCATTGGTGATGTAGAAGATAGAGTTCATGATCATCCGAGCTTGGCTCCAATAAGCACATGGTGATAACACCTTCCTTGTAATGAGACAAGCTTCCAATGCATCTCCAATGTACCTAAAACAAATTCAAGTACAAAATGGTACCCAAACTCATTGGGTCCAAAGTAGTTAGAGCAACTACAATACATAGGACAAACTCCACATAAATATGTGCATATTGATATGAAATTGAATTTCATGCACATCTTAGCCATTTAGGATTTGATGGAGTTTATCCTATATATTGGATCAACGAAAGTAAGCATGCCATAAGATATACATATAGTAAATATGCATGCACAAGACTTTCAAGAACCAAATGAGATACAATTTGGACAAAACACCAATTAAACCAAGAAAGCACACACAAGTGTGACAAGAAAAAAATTGTCCAAATTATATCAAAATCCCAAATCAACACATGATTGAAGATACCACTTTGAAAAGATGCCAAATGAAAGTAAGATACCAATTGATGAAAATATCATCAAGGAATAAACCAAACCCTCTACACTTTCATGATGGCACAAAGTACCAAGACGAGAAATGTTTGTCTTCCAAAGAGACACGTCATCGGGATCAAATACCAATTGAAGACAACTAATGTTCAAAAGCATATAGGATTGCTCCCCCAAGATTTGTGCATTATTTATGATCTTGCATTTGAATACAAAATGCACACAAATGGGATCATCACTCTCCATACATATTATTCAAACACTAGTCATGTTCAAGAAAGCAAGAAATTGCAATACCAATTTAAAGAACGGTGTTCTACTCAATGTAGGATAGCTTCCCAAGAATAGTGCATTATCAAGAAGTATGACTTTTGAATGTAATGCACAAGAATTGGATCATTGCTTTTCCTAAAAAAAGCATAAAACAAATTTTGAGTAGAGCAACAAAGATCCAAAAGATACAAGGAAGACAAGAGATTAGATCAAACAAATCCTTGGCAATAAAAGGCAATTCAAAGCAAGAGCCAAAGTGAAGATGGTCTACAAATTCACCACAATTGAGTATCACTTGTCAAGGACAAGGAGTATATGGAGATATTTCTCGGTGGTATATAGGAATGATAAAAGACCAATTCACAAAAAAAGCATATGGCAAAAGATAAGATTTAAAGCCAAAGCTTAAATAGATAGATATTCTTGATAGCTTCAAGTATTCACGCGATCATGCAAAGCAACTCAAAGAGTAGCTTGAAGCAATCGGTTTCCCAAAAGATATGCGAACATATTTGGGAAAACATACAAGAATTCCATCACAAACAAGATCCAAAGAGAGCAAAACACATTTTAGCAAAATGGAACTTGTTTGAGCAACATGCCACATAGGAATAAGATAATGAAGAATATCAATTCTAGGTGGCAATACCTCACATGTTCACATTTTCTAGGCTTGTAATATGCACATAGCTTATTACTCCCCCATAATGTGATAATCCATTTTTTTAACAAGAGGCAAACAAAACCAACTCGAGAAATTAATGGACATTATAGAATTTGAATTTCTCATGAGCATGACATACCACATAGAGAATAGATAATATTGATATCAACACTAAGTGGTATTCCTCATGTATACACATTTTAGGATTGTGAAGTGCACGAAGCATATCACTCCCCAAAATGGATAGTCCATTAATCTCTCAAAAGAGAGCCAACAAGATATATCAAATAAAAGCAATAAGGCTCAACACAAGTAAATGGTGTGCAAACCAACATACACATACTTGATTACTCAAGATAAGTAAGTAGAGAGCACAACACATACAAACACTAGCAAGGTACAAAACCTAACACATGCAAGGGTGCAAGCAACTTTCAATGTATATATGATTTAAATAAAAGTTACCGCAAGGAGGAACATTGGATATGAGATAGAACAATATAATCCAAATGACTTGGCTTGAGAGAATATAATTGATGAAGATCCCTTAATTCTTCATGATGTAGCCAAGTCTCCAATGCCTCCAACAACACCTATTGATCAAGTTTTAGCTTGTTGGTCCCCAACCAAGTTGGGTCCTAAGAGGTTAGTCACAATAGGCTTGGCAACCCAAATGGTTCTTTTCTTGACACCACTTTGAGTACCAACATATTTGGCAAACACATTGCCAACCTTATCCTTCCGAAGAGAATATCATCATCAATAATAATGGGGTTGGATAAGGTACCATTTGTGCATGAAGAAGCAAGTGACCCTTCTCACGGCATAGGTAGCAACATCTACTTCCTCCTCTCTTCTTAGTTGGAATCTTGACTTGAGGAGGGTAGCTTGATTCTTCTTGGGAAGAGGCCGTTCTTCAACTTGAGGAACTTGAGGCTTCTTCCCTTGTTGCTTCTCACTAAGAGCCTTCTTCTTCAAAGGGCAAGATCTAACATGGTGCCCTTCAACTTTGCACTTGAAGCAAACAATCTTGGCCGAATCTTTAACTTGTTCTTGGCCCTTTTCTTCTTGTTGACTTGGACTTGTTCTTGTATTGGAGTTGAATCCAAGTCCACTCTTGTCATTGGGGCGTCTTTGAACACTCAACATATTGTCAAGTGTGAATCCCAACATGACGCTTTTCCAAGTCTTTCTTCAAAGAAGTGACTTGGGCCTTGAGCTCATTTAATTCCTCTACATGGTTAGTATCAACAAAACACTAGAGGAAGTAGAAGCTTCATTGTTAGAGCAACAAGGCAATGAAAGTAATTCATCACAAGATGTAGCAATATGTGAGTGGATGAATCACTAGGACTAGCACATGGCAATAAAGCATTAGTAGAAGTTGTGCCTTTCCACATGAGGCTCACAAGATGTTACCTTTGATATAGCCTCATGAGCTAACTTTAGCCTAGCATGGGATGCTAGAAGATCATCATTAGAGCTAGAAAGCTTTTCATGACTTTCTTCCAATTTCCCATACTTGCTAGATAGCAACTCAAGTTGAGCCCTTAGCTCAACATTCTCCTTCAAAATAGATGCTTCACAAGAAGTGGAGTTAGTAGCACAAGCATCATTAACATTAGAAATGGAAGAAGACAACTTGGCAAGCTCATCATTCTTAGATAGTTGAGTTTGGAGTTGATCATGAGACTTGATAAGGAGAGAGTGTTCACTTTCTAAAGCCTTGTGAGCTTTGTCAAGTCTCTCTATGTCCTCACTTAGTCTAGCATTGCCAACACCAAATTCAACTTTTTCCTTTTTAAGCACTTTATTTAGCAAGGGCATGATCTCTTTCCTTAATGATTTTAGCAATAATAAGATCATTAGACTCATCAAGAGATTCAAGTCTTCTTCAAGAGAAGACCTAAGCTCTTCTTCTTCTTCAAGAGAAGCTTTCAAGGAAGCTATAGTATAGAGTCATCCCTCTCAATTTGACATTTCTCATCAAATTGACTTTCCAAATCCTCAATAAATTCCCTACTCTTATAACATAATCAATGATTTCACATAGAGGAGGGATAGCTTTACTACCTTTGGGGAGAGCACCAAGTACCATCTCACCCATCTTGGTTAAGGATTCAAAATCAAAACCTTCTTCATGAGAATCCTCATCCTCATCATCACAATTTGGATTTGAGGTGGGAGACACCTCGGAATCCTTAGCCATAAGGCAAACATGATTAAAGAATGAAGATGATGAAGAATACTTGAAGCACCATTTAGGTCCATGTCTTGTTCCAACAAATGTTGGGATTCCTCTACATTGTTAGTCATGCAAGTACTAGAGGATATGGAAGCATTGTTTTCATGGCAACAAGACATATGAAGCATATCATCATGAGATTTAGTTAAACAACTATTACATGATATGCAAGGACTATCAACTCTAGCATGTATGACATTTGGAGTGCTAGAAGAGTTTAAGTCCAAAGATAGAACATTGCAATGAGATAGAGAAGAAGTATAGTCAATAGAAGTTCACCATCACAATGCAATTTCTATCACCACTCACCATATCATTACCTTGTGACAAATCACATGTTGGTGAAGTGGAAGAAGTTGTGAACTCATCACGGCCGGAGGTGGAAGGAGAACAATCATCCTCAATAATTTTGGACACTTCATATATATCTTGAAGCTTGGTCCAAAGCTCATGAGCGTTCCGAAAAGGCATGATTGAAGCAAGAACTACATCGCTCAAAACACATATAAGACCATTAGAAACTAGAGTCTCGAGATGAGAGTTTTCCTCATCCTCTAAAGATAATTCTTGGAATCCTTTGGAGGAGAAAAACCCACATCTACAATCCTCTTAATATAATTTGGACCCATGGCCCTAAAAAGATTAAGCATGCGAATTTTCCAAACATCATAATTTGTGCCATCGAATATAAAGTGGGATCGTGCACTAATTCCCTAAACGACATCTTTTACTCTCTAGGCGGTAAAGCCCAAAAAGAGAGCCCAGGCTCTGATACCAATTGAAAGGACAATGATGTCGCCTAGAGGGGGGGTGAATAGGCGATTAAAACTTTTCCGGTTTAGGCTTGCTAATTGCGGAATAAAACTAGGTGTTTAAATTAACAAGCCAACAACCTAAATAAACTAGGCTCACCTATGTGCACCAACAACTTATGCTAAGCAAGACAAGCAACAAGGTGATAGCAATAAGAATACTTCAAGCACGAAGGCTATCACAATGTAAAGTGCATAAGTAAAAAGCTCGGGTATAGAAATAACCGAGCACGCGGGACGAGGATGTATTCCCGAGTTCCTCCTTGAAAGGGAGTACGTCTCGTTGGAGAGGTGTGAACCGACACAACGGTTCAACAACCACAAAGGTTTCACCCTCTTCTCCGATGAACCGCACCACAAAGGTTTGGTTCACCTTCCACTATCGGTATTCCTTCGAGGCGGAATCCGGAGCCTTTCAACAACAATCCGGGGCACAACCCACAATGGGATTGGGGGCTCCCGAACGGCTTTCAACAACAATCCGAGGCACAACCCACAAAGGGATTGGGGGCTCCCGAACGGCTTCAAGTGACCACACAAGGGTCCAACCACCACAAAGGCGTCTAGGGCCAAGACCCAAGAGTAACAAGTTCACAAGCTTTCAACTTCCACGAATCCTCGTGGAGAGCACACCGATGCAACGAAGCAATGGCAAGAGCACAAGTGCTCAAATCCTTCACTCTCAAATTCCAACAAAGCAACAAATGCTTATGGGGGAATAAGAGAGGAAGAACAAAGAGGAGATGCACCAAGAACTCCAAGATCTAGATCCACTAGGTTCCCCTCACTTAGAGGAGAGATGGATTGGTGGAAATGTAGATCTAGATCTCCTCTCACTTTCCTCAAAGATATGCAAGAATCATGGGAGGGATTGAGAGGAAGGCAAGCTTTTCCAAAGGTCAACAATGGAGGAGAGAGAGGGGAAAAACAAGCTCAAGAAGTGGGGAACCATTGGGGAAGAAGGGCCCCTTAAATAGGTTCCCCAAAATCCAACCGTTATGTGCAGAAACGCGTCGGGGCGGTACTACCGCTGGCCCCAGCGGTACTACCGCCCCCCTGGGAAGTCAAACAGGTAAAACAGGCTAAAAACGGGCTCCAGGTAGCGGTACTACCGCCCCAGGTAGCGGTACTACCGCCCCGGCAGCGGTACTACCGCTTCCGGTACCGTCGAAAATGAGCCTCGGGTGGCTCCGGCGGTACCTCTGGCGGTACCGCGGCGGTACTACCGCCACAAGTAAAAACTGCAGAACCACCGGCACCAAAACGGGCATAACTTTTTCATCCGGACTCCGATTTCGATGATCTTGTGCTCGTTAGAATCGTAACGAAGAGCTTTATAAGATCATGCAGAGAAACATCATAGTCCAACAATGGAGGATAAAACCAAATGGGGAAATGTTAGACCTCTCGATAAAAGAACAACCGATAAAACCTCCAAACCAAAACCGCAATATGTTTCTCATCCGGACTCCGTTTTCTATGATCTTGAGCTTGTAGATATACACATCATAGTCCATTATGTGAGGAGGAAACCACAAGTAGAGAGTTTGACTTCTCTTAGAAAAGATAAACCGGTAAAACCTCGAACATAAAAAACGCAATAAGATATTCATATGAAATCGTTTTTGATGAACTAGAGCTTGGTATAGAGATGAACACAAGCTCTAAATTCTCACATGGATAAAAGCCAAATAAGAACCAAGAAAGATGATGATGCCAAGTATGCAAAGGTTTGAGCTCTCCACAAAGATGCGATCAAGTTACTCACTTGAGAGCCCCTCTTGATAGTACGCCGTCTATCCTATAATCCGGTCTCCCACTAACACCACGAGACCGGTAAAATAGAAACCCTATCAAGATCATACCTTTGCCTTGCACATTCCACTTGAGTTCGATGATGACGATCTTGACTCTCTCAAGTTGGAACACCCTTCTTGATTGCGCTTGCTAGCACATGCTTGATGAAGACATCTCCAAATGCTCCCCCATACACCATTATGGGAGATCCTTGCTAAGCTCCGTCTTCATGAATCCACTTGCACTTTATCTTCCTCTCTTGATATAGTGATGGCTTGGAGATAAACATGAATGTTCACTCAATCTTCTTTTCCAAGCCATGCTTGCAATAAGCTCAACTCTAGATGACCATTCTTCATATAAACACTTGGATAGAACCTTGGTCATCATATAATCTTCTAGAGTTCAACACATGAACTCCAATCTTCTTCATGGACACGATCTATAAAGATATATCAAAGCAAACATTAGTCCATAGAGATTGTCATTAATTACCAAAACCACGCATGGGGCAACACATGCACTTTCAATAACCTCCATGGAGAAAACATGACGAAAGCTTCTACGAGCCCTGTGGAGCACCGAGTGGATGTCATCACCAGCAGTCCAATGAATTTGCAGGTAGTTCCACACACGCTGACTGAAGTTACCATTTTGTACTTGAATTTGTTTTAGGTACATTGGAGGTGCATTGGAAGCTTGTCTCATTTATAAGGAAGGTGTTATCACCATGTGCTTATTGGAGCCAAGCTCGGATGATCTTGAACTCCTATCTTCTACATCACCAATGCTATCTCGGTAACAAGTATCTACCTCATGCATACTTTTCTAGCTTTCAACCTTGTGTAGGTTGTTTTCTTGGCATGAATCTCTCTTGTTGCAATTCATTTGGTTCTTGCAAAACAACTTTGTTGAAAATGTGGGCAAGCCGTGATGATTACATATCAAGGGGAATATATATAATCATTTTCATGATTCATCAATCTCATATATGTTAATCTAGCACTTTCATGTCTCACATATGCAATATTGATGCTTTTCAAAATCATTTGCCTTTTGCGATACTTGTTATTTTTCTCGAGCATCCCTTTTATCACCTTATCCCTTGTGGATATTTTTGATGCTATGATGAGATTGTGTTGGAAGTTCATCTATATCCTTTTAAGATAAAATTGAGCTTTGTGCTATGCTTTTAAGCAATGATCTTATTGGTATATTTATGACTTCCTCTTGGATATCATGTTCCTTACCTTTGTACCTACTTTGTGTGTACATGTTTATTTGTGGACTTATATCTTCGTGATTGGTGTCTACTTAGAAACTTATACACATGAGAATAGCTACATCTTTAATTGGTACTCCAATCCTCTAGTGACCACCCTTTTATTACTTTTGTTTCTTTTGGTGGTTTCTAAAAGGCACAAGCCTTGTTTTTCATTTGGTATTTGTTTGCATCTTAATAAGATTGTGGACCTATTTGCAACTCTTGTGTTTGCGTTCAAAATTAATCTTGGAGGGAGTGAGGATTCCATGTTGTGCACACCATATTAAAATCAAAATCCTAATTGTGCACGTACCTTGGGGAGTTCCCTCTTGATTATTAGAACACTTGGTTGATCTTATCATAATATCTTCTTATGTTCTATTGGTTTTTCGATCCTTTGATTGGTTGTTTCCTTTGTCGAAGTATTTTTCAATTTGATTTTCTTTGCATTCTTTGGATCCTCAATATAGTTTGATCTCCTCCCCAACTATTCGTTATTGGATATGTGCATTTGATTTCACTCAAATTATGAGAAATGCACACATTATGGGGAGCTCTTCCTATATTGGCCTTCTAAATTTTTTCTCCCATTTCGGCAATCGATGCCAATGGGGAGAAGTTTAGAGGGTTTAAGGGAATTTGGTGTTATGCTTTAGTTTCGTTCTTAAGCATTTGCCTTTCATGCTCTTGCATCCTTGCTCTTTGTGTTGCATGGTTGCTTAATTCATTATATAAACCCTCGTAAAAGGGATTGTCATCAATTACCAAAATGGGGGAGATTGAAAGTGCATGTGTTGCCCCATGCGTGGTTTTGGTAATTAATGACAATCCTTATGGACTAATGTTTGCATTGTGATATCTTTATAGATCTTGTCCATGAAGAAGATTGGAGTTCATGTGTTGGACTCTAGAAGATTACATGGTGACCAAGGTTCCATCCAAGGGTTTATATGAAGAATGGTCATGTGTAGAGTTGAGCATATTCCAAGTATATCTTGAAGGATTCAAGACATCATCTTCATGAAGTCGGATCTAAGCGAGGCTCTCCCATAATGGTGTATGGGGGAGCATTTGGAGAAGTCTTCATCAAGCATGTGCTAGCAAGCACAATCAAGAAAGGTGTTTCAACTTGAGAGAGTAAAGATCATCATCATCTAGCTCAAGTGGAATGCGCAATGCAAAGGTATGATCTTGATAGGGTTTCTATTTTACCGGTCTCATGTTGTTAGTTTGGAGACCGGATTATAGGATAGACGACGTATTATCAAGAGGGGCTCTCAAGTGAGTAACTTGATCGCATCTTTGTGGAGAGCTCAAACCTTTGCATATTTGGCATATCATCTTTCTTGGTTCTTATTTGTCTTTTATCCATGTGAGAATTTAGAGCTTGTGTTCATCTCCATACCAAGCTCTAGTTCATCAAAAACAGATTTCATTTGAATATCTTGTGGTGTTTTTTGATGTTGGAGGTTTTACCGGTTCGTGTCTTGTAGAGAGGTCAAACTCTCCTCTTGTGTTATTCTTCTCACATGATGGACTATAATGTGTATATGCTAATCTTTTAGAGCTTGTGATTATCTTCGAGCAAGCTCAAGATCATAGAAAACGGAGTCCGGATGAAAAACGTATTGCGGCTTTGGTTTGGAGGTTTATCGGTTATTCTTTTATCGAGAGATCTAACCTTTACCCATTTGGTTTTATCCTCAATTGTTAGACTATGATGTTTCTCTGCATTATCTTGTAAAGCTCTTCGTTGCGATTCCAACGAGCCCAAAATCATCGAAAACGGAGTCCGGGTAAAAAAGTTATTGCCGTTTTAGTTTTGCTATTAATGTCAGTTTTTAGACAATCGGATAATCTGAATGATATCCAGAAAATCCGATTTAAAATATCCGATTCTGTTTAGTACGTGATTTTCTGTTGCGCGACCTGGGCCAGAAATTCCGGTCCGAATTTGAACAGGAATATTCGATTCAATTTTCCTGCAACGGCTCTTTGTCTTGGGGACCTATATAAGGCCCCCTTCTTCCTCAAAGGGTCAACAACTTTTTCCCCTCTCTTTCCCACCATTGTTGACCTTGGAAAGCTTGCCCATCTCCCAATTCCTCCCATGATTCTTGCATATCTTTGAGGGATTTGAGAGAGGAGATCTAGATCTACATTTCCACCAATCCATTCCTCCTCTAAGTGAGGGGAACCTAGTAGATCTTGATCTTGGAGTTCTTGGTGCATCTCCTCTTTGTTCTTCCTCTCTTATTCCCCCATAAGCATTTGTTGCTTTGTTGGAATTTGAGAGTGAAGGATTTGAGCACTTGTGCTCTTGCCATTGCTTCGTTGCATCGGTTTGTGCTCTCCACGAGGATTTGTGGAAGTTGAAAGCTTGTGAACTTGTTACTCTTGGGTCTTTGGACGATAGACGCCCGTGTAGTGGTTGAGACCCTTGTGTGGTCACTTGTAGCTGTTCGGGAGCCCCCAATCCCGTTGTGGGTTGTGCCCCGGATCGTTGTTGAAAGGCTCCGGATTTCCGCCTCGAAGGATTCCGATAGTAGAAGGTGAACCAAACCTTTGTGGTGCGGTTCATCGGAGAACAAGGTGAAACCTTTGTGGTTGTTGAACCATTGTGTTGGTTCACACCTCTCCAACGAGACGTACTCCCTTAACAAGGAGGAACTCGGGAATACATCCTCGTCTCCGCGTGCCTCGGTTATTTCTATACCAGAGCTTTTTACTTATGCACTTTACATTGTGATAGCCTTCGTGCTTGAAGTATTCTATATTGCTATCACCTGTTGCTTGTCTTGCTTAGCATAAGTTGTTGGTGCACATAGGTGAGCCTAGTTTATTTAGGTTGCTCGCTTGTTAATTTAAACGTCTAGTTTTATTCCGCAATTATCAAGTCTAAACCGGAACAGTTTTAATCGCCTATTCACCCCCCCCTCTAGGCGACATCTTTGTCCTTTCACCATCGGAAAATGGCGGCTCGCCGATCGGATCTACAAACGGCAACTCACCGGCTGCATCGACAAACCAGAACTCGCCGGTTCAGGCGGCACACGGCAACTCGCCGACTCACTCGACAAACGGCAGCACGCCAGCTTCACCTGCAAAAGCGCATCGGATCCTCTGATGGATTTCGAGCCGCACTCGCCAGAATTCCAGGAGGCCTTCTCCGATCTCGAGTCAGGTTTGGGTTTAACCGTTGGTTCGTTCAATTTTTTTGTCAACAAGCTTGGTGTGCAGGACTTGACGGATCCACGCCAACTCACGACTTCCGCACCCGAGGCTCCATCGGTTGCGGCTCCTTCGACTGCGGATCCCTCAACTGCATCCATACTATCGTCGATCCTCCTAGCTTGCTCGTCTGCAACAACCATGTCCACACGAGAGATGCACGAGCTCATTGAAGAACTCCAGGGCGAGGAGGCCGAATCAGCATACCGCACAAACGATCCCGAGCTCGATCTCTCACTCGAGGATAGTTTCGACTACGGGATCTCCCTCAACGACTTCGACGAACCTAAAACTCATATCGACAACCACGTCGACTCCGAGACCTGCACCAACGACAACAACCTCGACCTCGAGATTCATAACAAATTCGCCGACGCTGAGATGAGCATAGACGATGAAGGCATCGACAGCGAGATCCGTCCAGACGGACCACTCGATGGGCATATCGACTCCGACATGAGCCTTGATGACGACGTCGAGTCCATGATGGGACTAGAAGACACATACACATACCCTCGGGTAATACCCTAGCAAGTCTACGTTGCCTGATGCTGCGGCCAGTCGCAGGCCTACAGAATTCCCGTGCATGGTCACTATGCCTGACGGAGTCACAAATCTCACAATTACTGCTGAGATGGCAACAAAAAAAGCAGATAAAGTTATCAAGGAGTGCACAATGATGACAGCAGACACAACACGAGAGGAGATGCTGACCTTCCAGTACTTCAACTGGTAGGAATCACTTCGACTGAAGCAGATAAGAGCGACACTCGAAGAACGCAAAAAGCAGGCTAGCTTGTCGAGTGCGCGCAGAAGACAGCTCTCCCTGAGCTCCACCGGGCGAGCAGACACAAGACCCAAATCAAGGTTGTCACACCTCTCGCCAGCCGAGAGGGCAGCACTCACCCGCAACTTAGGCAACTCTTTCATGACATATGACGAGGAGGGAGTGCCAGTACCCAAAACAGCTGCGGGTGCTCTCTTTACCGCTGCAGCATACCTAGAGGCAATCAAGCCTCCAGCTGATGACCCCAATGCAAAACTACATCGCCAACAGATCAAATCACTCGCCTTAGCAGCGAAGGCCATACGCCAAATTCCAAAAACTCCAGGGGGAGTCGAGACCGTGCCCTGGTTGACACGCGTCGTGAAGAGCACAATCACAGTGGTCGCCGCCACCACTCGAAGGAAAGAAGCGGCTCGCGTAGGCGCAGGTCCAGGAGTAGATCACGCAGATCTTACAGTAGCGACTCATACTCTGATCGAGAGCCTGAGCCACATGTAGCTCTGTGCTTCACTCGACGCATCCGCGAGACATGGATGCCCAAAGGGTTCAAACTTACATCTGAACAGCCCAAGTACACGGGTCGGCAGGAACCTTCGGGGTGGCTGGAAGACTACAGGTTGGCTGTCGCATGCCAGCGAGGCACAAACACCACAGCCATGTAATACATACGACTCATGCTCGAAGGCACAGCCCGCGACTAGCTCAAGACCCTACCTCCATCAACATACGACTCGTGGGATCACTTCCGCACTGATTTCATAAAAACTTTGAGCCTCTATGTGAGCGCCCAAAAACGTTCGAAGAGCTGCGAGCCTGCGTTCAACGGTCAGACGAAACGTTGAGGTCATACATCAGACGATGGACTGAGATACGCAACTCAGTCGGAGTAATTTCAGAAGATATGGCCATGGACGCTTTCATAATGGGACTCGCCAGGCGGGACTTCAAAGAATCACTTGGTCGCAAAAAGCCAACCTCTGTGGCTAACCTCTTGATGATCGCGACTGAGTGGGCAGACGGAGAAGACATGGCGCACACCACACACGGGTCCTCACCCCGTGACAATCATGAAAGCGGCAGTCGAAGCCGCAGAGACTCGTACAGAGACAACCGAAGGCACAAGCGTTCAAAACGTCACTACGACGACGACAGACCCGAATTCATGGCGGCTGGGTTCTCCACACCCCGCAACGACCAAGACAGAAGCGACCGGCGGTCAGAAGATCGACGGGACAGTCGAGATGATCGTCGGGACAGTCGAGACCGCGGCCAACGCAGCGACAACTACAAGAGGAAAGACTGGCGCAAGTCACGACCCGGAGCACAATCCGAGCGATCATTCGAAGAAAAGATGGATGCTGATTGCGCTTGTCGCGGTCTTCTTCCCCTTCAAAGCGGCCGCGTCGGTCGCGGGCGCGTCGGCGGCAGCTTTCCTCTTGGGCGCCATGGTTGTGGTGGCTAAGGAGAACAGCAGAGCTTGGGCGCAAGAACAATGGAGGTGGAGCAAGAGGAAGACGATGGAACAGGGGCGGCGCGCAGAGCAAATGGCAGGTAAAAATAATGCCAGCGCCGTCCCTCTTATTTACCACAGATCAAAATAGATCACAGCCGTTAAAATCGCAATCGTGCGCTCCACACGCAATCCCACCGTACACGTGGCAGGCGCAGAGGGCAACTGTCGCAGGCCACGCCGCCCACTACGCAGGCAAAAATAGGAGCCATCATCACGCCTCCGTAAAAAGTGGGCCAGAGTGGTCAAATCAAAGTCCAAACTGCACCGTCATTCGGTCAGCGCTGCACAAATGGGCCCACCTATGTGTCACGTCCCATCCATCACAACATAATGCACGCCACCGCGTGTCAGGAAGCCCAGTCGCCAGAAACGTCATCCCTGTCGTCATTACAAGCATCTGTTCAGAAATACAATCGAATCTGCCCAACGCATATTGGTCATTCGACTGCTTTGTTTGGTTCAAGTGTGACAAAGCAATGATAAAGCAAAATTGGTCACTCGACCGTTCCTTCGACTGATGTATATTACTCCCATCGGGAGCATATCGAAAATTCTTCGACTGAAAATGTTAAAGATAGAATGGTTTGGAGATTATCCTCCATTACAAGAAATACAGCATAATCTCCGGGGCTACTCCCATCGGGAGCACTGTCGTGCACCCGATAGAATTACGGCAAAAAATTTCTTCGATTAATATATGCAAGGTGGGAGGATCTGAGATTATCCTCCATTGTGAGCAATAAAGCACAATCTCGGGAGCTACTCTCATCGGGAGCGCTGTCGCGCACCCGATAGAATAACAACAAAGTGTCAGTCGACAAATGTCTCGACTCAGTTCATATACAAAATCATACTAGAAACATCCCCGAGTTGCGTCCGCCGCAAATACCTCGGATGCTGCACTCATAGTGCAAAGGTAAGACCCGCCGAACTTTCGAGCTGGGCTAAGTACCGTTCCAGCAACGTAAATTCTTATACTTTCCGTGTCAGCAGACATGATGAAAAATCCTGACGGACGCGTTGGGTAAAATTCAAATCTATACTGCAGATCGACTTAGTAAGACCTCCGCGGCCTAGTCGAATCTGACCAGTTTGTTCCAGATTTGAGTCCGGGGACTCGAGTTTGATTGAAAGCTTGTAAGGTTTACCCGAATGTGTATTTAACCAGTCCCGATCCGTCGAGTGTACTGGGCCTGCTAAGCTATTATCCCTTGATCATCATAAGCAAAAACCACAGTCGATGAGATACTCGACATAGCCAGCATGCGCTATTCATACAAGAATTCCAATTATAATACAAAACATATGACGTGCACTTATGAAAGAGTCCATGCCCGATTTTTCGAGTCAGACAAGTACTCGGGGCTACTGACATGGGTATACATCTCGGGTACCCTTCCATGAGGGTACCTGGTGCACGTGACGACTAAGTCCCAATAGCAAAGAGCCTATTCGAAGCCCAAGACTAGAGGCCAAAGAAGATGGAGTACCCTCCAAGATTAGTCATAGGCATAGTCGGTTAGAACTTTCCTTATATATAAATCAGGTCGGTTACGTACTCCCGAGACCCAGCCTATTTAAGGACTAGGAGGGTGCCGATCTAGGACCAAGCCATACTCAAACCACCAAATCTCTAGCGAGATTGGCATCTCGTCGGAGCCTCCTTGTAACCGCATAATCTCACACGATCAATAATAGACAAGCAGAAAGTATGGTCTTTACCTCCACCCGAGGGATCTGAACCTGGGTAAATCTTTGCCTCTACTTGTCAGCCGACGAAACTACCAGTACTACCACGTTCTCTCCCATAATCTCAACCCTAGGTCCTTAACCATGGGAATTGATGAATGTACCCCTCGTCAGGAGCGCCCGATGGGCTTGGCGGGCCCGATCTGGGCCCGTCGGGCCCGGATGGCGGTGGGTTGCATGCGTGCTGGGCGTCCTCGTCGCCCCTCGCTGGGTGCGGTGACGGCAGGGGCATGGCGGTGCGAGGAGGAAGGTGGCCGCGCGGTTTGGCGCGTGCGGTGCGGGTGCTGGGCGCAGCGTCGGGCGGCATCAAGCGGAGGCGAAGGACGCGCGGAGGCTGGAGGCTGGTGAGGCGCGGGGCGGTGCGGGCCGATGATGCTCTGCGTGGGCCGACGTGGCTGCCGGTATAGTGCTTTCGCGCGGAGGCAGGAGGCCGTTGCGGCGCGGGGCGGCCGCGAAGAGGGTTCGTGCGGGAGAGGTCTTTGCCTCCCGCCGGTGTGGCTCACGGGTGGTCGATCTGGTGGTGGTGTTGCTTGGCTGATCCGAGCGAAAGCTTGTCTCCGGTGGTCGGAGCCGGTGATGGTGGCTCGCGTCGTCCCCTTCTTGAAGGCATCACCGAGGTAAAGCATGCACCACCTCCGCTATCTCCGGGGGAAACCCTTGATCCGTGGATCGGATGGTGTCGGAGCTGCCTCTTCCTCGACGCTTTGGGTCATCTGTTTGGCATAGGCCGATATGGTTCTCGGCGTCGGCTGTGGCGAGGACGTCGTCGGTGGTCGTCCAAGGTGAAGTCGGAATCGCTTGCTCGGGGAGGAGTGACGACAATGACGCTCGGTGATGACCTTGATGGTCTTTTTCTCCTCGGCGATGTGTGATTCATGTGGGTAGCCAGGTTGGCCGGGTCTGCCCAATGTGGTGTCATGACTACATTGGTGCATTTGTAACGGTTTTCGGCCGGTTCCCCGTTAATGAACCGGTCAATTCCCCTCCTTCTTTATTAATAATACGAAAATCGTTTCAAAAAAAAAAAAAATTGGCCACCCAATATTCACGTAGTTTACAAATCTCCATATATTTGCATTCTGATGCTTAAGAGAATATTCCCTTTCTGCAATGATAGTGGAGCCCGACCTTCATGTCGTTTGACAAAAAAAACATATACTAGTTTCTAATCTCAATAGATTCTTGTATGCATAAACATAAAACCAGTTTCTACTTATCAACATTTCATCAAAGTTGGTTATGCAAAAGCCAACCAAGGCGGTGTGAAAACGAGGAAACGCTCAGTCAAAAATTTCAAGCCAGAGTTAGCTCCTACCGTGTACTCAAACCTCACAAGAACTTCTGTCAAAAGAATTGCCCACAATCATATATTTACATACGACATACTCATTATTTTCTCTCATGATTGTCTAAAGAATTGCCCATAATCTCTCATTAGAATTTTCTATCTTCTGGTCAAACGTAGCCATCCAACCATGGCATCTCCATTTAAACAACTGAAAACGCCAGGCCCAACCAGCACTATCTGTCCTGTGCCCCACAGGTCAGTCAAAGTGTCGCAGCCAACTACCCGGACCCGTCACCTACCGCGTGACGTTACCTCCCGCAGTCTAAACCCGACCGTTGCCGCATTGGTTCAAAACCAGCCAACGAGGCGCGGCCACGTAGACGACCACCCTGGGCTGCTCACCGCCAGCCGGTGAGCGGACCGCGCCCAGCAGCTGCTTTGCGTGCGCTAGTGGGGGACACCATGACTCTCTCTCCCTCTCCATACCGAGTCTCCTGTGCTGCCGCCGCTGACTTGTGGCCGCCGACGGCGAGTGGAGGTGGAGGACTTGTTCCCCGCCGCGACCGCCTTGTCACGGGCTCTCTGGCGACGGAGCGGTAGGGATCCCGCGGGCTGGTGCTGATTTGGGAGCTTTGAGGCCGTATCGAGCCTGCGCGGCGTCGGGGGATGGGGTGGCTTTCCTGCTGCAAGCGGGCGAACGGGTGAGTGGTGACGCAACGCGGGGATTATGTTCTGGAATCGTGGTTTCGGTGCCGTTTTGGGGTAGTTTGGGTCGTCGGTTGGGTATAAAGGTGGGATTTTGGCCTTTTGGGGAAAAATCGTACAAGATAGTTGCAATTTGACTCTCTTTTTTAGCTTGTGTGGGATGTTGGACAGTTAGCTTAAGAATTGTCCTTTTTCAGTTTATCATGTGACAGCTGATTAGCTCAAGTAGCAACTGATTCTGGTTTTGGGGAAGTACTGAGGTTGGGGTCAGTTTTGTGAGCTTGCTGTCTGATTTGCTGCTCAATTAGTAGCTCCCAGCTACCACGTCGCGTGTTTGCAGTGGATGACATTTGAATTGGTGCTCTAGTACTTGCAACTTTTACTGCTGTTTACGGGGTGTTGCTGTTAATTTACAGCTGCCAGTTAACTAGCTGAGATAGGATGGAGTACAGATTGTTACACATACGAGCTGCTGAAGAAGTGTGTTTTAATCATCTGTTGTGCTCTGAGGACTCAACCTGGCAGGAAGAAGAAGAAGAAGGACACGACATGGCGGATCTTCTCGCTGCAGGAGCTGCAGTCGGCGACCAACAATTTCAACTACGATAACAAGCTTGGCGAGGGTGGATTTGGCAGTGTCTACTGGGGCCAGCTCTGGGACGGATCACAGGTGCAGTCCCTCTCTTGAAACATAACCAATACGAGAATGATGCAGCTCTCATTATGCTTTGTGAACACTGATTTGTTGCGTCTTTTGTTTCTAGTGATTTTTATTATTATTACTGGTACGAACAGGACAATAATACAGTGGAGGGACCAGCTGCAGTTGATGAGTGTATTTTAGCTGACTTAGTTTCACCTCCTAATTTATTTATTTCTGGTTTGTAGTGGCATTTGGAATTGAAAATGGTTGTAGTTTTCTAACCCTGTGAATAGTCTTTGAGAATGAATGGCAAGCCAAACTGGAACTGCACTCTTTGAACGTGTGAAGAACAATCTTTCTGGTCTGGGTGGAGAACTGACTTTTTCTTACCTTCAGATATATTCTTCCTGCGTCTACATTACCTAGGATGTATCCATAGCCTTGTAGTAGTAGTAGGTAGCAATAGCATGATCACAAGCTAGATATAATCATAAATTGAAATGTGAACAAAACTGCAGAGGTATAGAAAATTAGAAGGCGTATATGACCTGACAGATATAATCCCACTGTCTTGACAAAGGCAGACAACTAGTATATTTGACAAGTATTTGCTTATAGTAGGACGGAAAATGTTACAGACATGTTCATAGACTCATTCTGATATTTAAAAGAATGATTAGGCAATAAGTGACTTGGGAGGGACTTGACAAGTAAAGAACTAAGGAAAGTTTGATTTAATGTCAAGTCTTAGTTTGCATTTCAATTCCTCTCCAACCTATTTAGAATCTCAACGGTTCATTCCCTGTTAACAGATTGCCGTGAAAAGGCTCAAGAGCTGGAGCAACAAGGCTGAAAAGGAGTTTGCCGTCGAGGTGGAGGTGTTGGCACGAGTGCGGCACAAGAGCCTTTTGAGCTTACGTGGCTACTGCGCTGATGGCCAGGAACGTCTGATAGTCTACGACTATATGCAGAATCTGAGCTTGCACTCTCACCTACATGGACAGCACGCAGCTGAATGCCATCTTGGATGGGAGAGAAGAATGAATATTGCTATTGATTCAGCAGAGGGCATCGCGTAAGCCTCTCAGACATCATTTTGCATTATTAATCATGATGAAGCGCAGTCTTACATTTATATCTCTCTACACCTTGTAGTTATCTTCATCACCATGCGATCCCCCATATCATTCATAGAGACGTCAAGGCCAGCAATGTTCTCTTGGACGCGACTTTCCAAGCACGGGTCGCTGATTTCGGGTTTGCGAAGCTCATACCAGATGGTGCGACCCATGTCACCACAAAGGTGAAAGGCACGCTCGGTTACCTTGCACCGGAGTATGCCATGCTTGGTAAGGCCAAAGAAAGCTGCGACGTCTACAGCTTCGGAGTACTGCTGCTAGAGCTTGCCAGTGGGAAGAGGCCGGTCGAGAAGATAAACCCCACCACAAAGCTAACTATCACTGAGTGGGCGCTTCCACTCGCTCGAGATAAGAAGTTCAAGGAAATGGCTGATCCGAAGCTGAGCGAAAGCTTTGACGAGGCTGAGGTGAAGCGAATGGTGATCATTGGGCTCGCTTGTACGCAGAAGCAGCCAGAACAAAGACCAATAATGTCTGAAGTTGTTGAGCTGCTCAGGGGAGAATCTGCTGAGAAATTCTCTGAATTGGAGAATGGCGAGCTGTTCAAGCCTGAACCGACTAGCTCTGGCCAGAGAGCTTCTGG